>JBBPJJ010000060.1:38891-50925 GCA_038088635.1 Veloboletus limbatus
GACGAGAAGAGACGGTGGGCAGTTCTAGACATCTCAAAGGATAAATAACAAAAGTGAACGACCTGTAAGTAGCTCTAACCAGCAAATTTCGATGACGTTACCGCGTAGTGTGAACTTTCAACGGAAGAGACCGGAAAAGCCAACACAAGTCAATACGTACTACCAAGTTTGACTACTGAGTCCATCACCTCCCAAATCACTTCCAAGTCATCATCTCCTTTTCTCCTTCACCGTCATCAGTTGGGTCGGGATTACTGACGATCATGACCCGTCTTCTGGACGTGCGCTGCATACTCGCCTCATGTTGATACAGTTGATGCTGTTCCCGAACTCAAGTCAGTCTACGTACCGTGCTTTAGATCACCGTTCGTCCTACCTTGGGTATCTGTGCCCCTTGCAACTGCGTTCGCCCCCCCAGGGGCCTCCGGTTAATCCTGAACATGTAGTCCATCTCTTGCAGCTCTCTCTCTGCTCGTGTCGACCATGATCTCGGAAACTCCGCGTACTGAACGTCGCTGTGATTACATCTCTTGCCGATTTCTTTCCATGTCCTGCGCTGCGTGACAAATTCCATCGCTAGAGCAACGAACCTTCGAAACAGTTCCTGAATCAGAACGTTCAAAGTGAGCTACGGACTGCTGAAATCAAATCCTCACCAGTATTGACATCTTTCGCTTCGCAGTTGCACTGACCACGAGGTCACCTGTCTCTCGTGCGACGCAGAGTGACTTATGTATGCACGGCAGGCAAACATATTGCCCGTGAATGGCACAGCAAGTAGGACAGTACCCTCGTTGATCACTACTGAATGCCTGATGGCACTTGCGCTTGCCGTCAATTAATCTCCAGCCAAGTTTTATGCTTCTTGTGTGTAACGGATAGTCGAGAGAGAGGTGCTGCCAGGAAGGTGCATGTTTAAGCACTTTGCTCAGACACGAGTACCGTTTACATACATTTCTTCAGCAGCAGAAACTGGTGTCCTTCATTAACATCGGGCACATGTGCGTCCCTGATGCATTTTGAACCCTCCGTCCTTGGCCCACATCCGAGTATCTCGGTCACATCCCAATCATCCCATCCATGCTGTTATATTTTGCAATTTCCACTAGCCTTCACCCAATTTCCGAGATACTGGATGAGTGCAGCGCTGCAACAGATATATGAATCAGCATGTAAAATACCGCTACAGTGTGGAATGAAGGCCCATTTCTCTCCTTCAACAAACCTCCTCATGAGTTCGGCGACGCCCGCTCTGATAAAATTACCTCTTTCGAATAACCGCATCCGCATTGGCGGGACATACGAGTTCCAGTAGTAATCGTTAGTCTGGAGCCCAGCCCGTTTATGAGGCAAGCCGTCGATAGTAATTGTGCCTACCAGGTATGATTGTCGACACGGTGCAAACGGTGTCTTTTGGCTCCATTGCCGGTGAGGTGATAGGCGGTAATGAAAGGTAGTGTTCAGCACGGTGCTGGGGCTTCTGCACGAGGACAGAACGCGTTATCGCCGCAAAAGTCAGATGGGTGCGTGCTGGTTTTTAGTTTAAAAATAGCGGCCCGAGTCACACTGAGACGAACGCCGTTTGTGGCACAGATATTTTGAGAGGTAGAAGCACCGCGTGTTCAGCGCCAGCGACCAGTGTGGATCCGAAGACAAGACCGGAGCAAGGAGGTGCATGGCCATCGATCAACGACATGCACTTTACGAATGTAATGGGTTCATAGATTTCTGCAATGCGACAACTAACAGGCCCGCCTAGCTCAATCGGCCAGAGCGTCAGACTTTTACGGCGGGTGTCACCCTCCGGTGATCTGAAGGCTGCGAGTTCGACCCTCGCGGTGGGCTAAAGTTTTCTCTTTTTGTCAGTCTGTCCCAAGCCCACGATCAAGTGGGGTATGTACTACAACTCGTACACACGGCATACATCTCTAAATTTCGGTCGATAGTGAGTAATCTAAGAATGCTGATGAATACACTTATCACGAGCATGGTGCGACATACATGAAGCAGAAAACGAAAGAATCTAGAACAGGAGGGGGACCAATGTTACATGCATGCATACACGCAACAACCATGGTGTCTGCGTGGTGAAGGATATGAGCATATAGCGCATGGCTGAATATTCTCCCACATATATCATCGTTGGAATCTAGAGGAAGTATCCCAAGAAACGACCAACTAAGTAATTGCACGGATAAATATGCAGATGAATGGCTTGGTTGTAAGTCTCCAGAAAAGCGACTTCTAACAACGTCCTGCGTGTTACCATGTCATACGATTCATGTAGGTTTATAGTAAATGGTGGTGAGATACTAAAACATCCATGAGCGACCAAACCATTCACAGAGACCTGCGTAAATACCTTCTGTCGATAACGCATCGTGTTCCCGACAGCGAGTACACCGTTGCGAATCGCACTTGTACTCAAGTGGTGCAGTACGACATGGGACGGCACGGGCAACACGCTGGCGTCATCTGACATTCCCGGTCCGTCAAGCCCAAGACGAGTTTGTGCTTGTAATGATCCTGTAAGGTGGGTTACATCTGTCCCGCTAGCAGTGGTGATTGGGATAGCAAGGTGCTCATCCTCCCCGGCTTTCTCCTCCCTATGAATGTCACGTGCAAGCGTACTAGTCATTCCGAGTAGCGATCGTCCCTGTTTCCGCCTATGTTCGCGTTCTCGTTCTTTTTCTCGCTCCTTCTCCCGCTCCCGCTCCCGACCCTTTGACGGTGGGGTTTGTCCAGCCTTGACGTTTAGAATCAATTTATCCAAGTGCCTAGGAAGGACTGGAGCTGGAGGAATATTTGGCGCAGGGACATGTTGGTGGGCGCTGGCATAGCCCGACTGATCATATTCTGCAGCAGCCGTGTAGGTGAGATAAGCTTCTTCCTCACGGGCAGCGGCAACAAGCTCTGTGGGGATGTCATCCGTCCATCTGGCCGATGATCCTGTGGGATCTGACGAGGAAGGTGCGTCGATCGCGGAGCCTTGAGTGGATGTTGTAGTTGACCAGAACGAATGGACTGGCTGAGCGGGCTGCTTCGGAAGTGCGACAGCGAGGGAGATGCGATGAGGGGGCGTCAAACCAGAAATTGGCACTGCAACGTAATTTGCAAGGCTCCCTTCGTCATCTACAGCTGTTGGAAGGTCATCAGCTAAACGCCATTGTTCGTCGACAATGAAACGGATATGGTGTGTTCCAGGCATGAGCGAGACCCAGGTGGACCACGAAGTATCCGCAGGAGGGTCACTATGATGCGAGTCAGACGGTCTAGCCAATTGGCAGATCGATCGAGATATGACACACTCTGATTCCATTTGTTGACGGCCCTTCCACTTGTCGTCGCCTGCGCGAGCAAGTACGACAGATTTCCCTCTCCCATGCCAAGTGATTTTAACATTTACAGGTTCTCTTGGCTCATCCGAAGGACGACTGGGGGCAGACTGCCCAAGCTCAACGAGACTGTTGGTTGTTGTAGCTGCAAGCTCTTCTTCAGCCTTGTGTAGTGCGAGGGGGATCGTCGAATAAACTGTCTCCTGGACAAAGTCTTGTCGATCGGGTTGCGCAGATACTTCGACCTGGCTCTCCGCGTAGAGCTCTTGCATGCGGGGTTGCACGGCAGCCTGGCCTCGTGAAGCGAATGAATGTGTAGAATTGTATTGAAGAGGGGCGCCTCGGTAAAAAGGGCTACCACGATTACGTAGATGGTTTTGTTGGTGGGGAACCGGAATATGAGTAGATGGTGGTTGTTCGAGGAGTAAATCCGACGAGAAATTGGACGTATTGGTCTCGCGTGCGAGATTCACTTTTACATTTGGCTGTCTTCCACGGGGAGAAGTGCCCGTGTTCGAGGCATTGTTCATGGTACCATTGTTGGATACTGGAATTGGGATCGGGATTGGGGAAGTAGTTCTAGGTGGACGACGGTAGGAAGATAAGGGAGATGAATTGGCGGAATTTTGGTGAGAGTGTGCAGGAGTCAGAGAAAGCAGTGCGAGATCCGGTAGCTCAAGAGACTTTTTCTTTGTGCGCAGAGAACGGTGAGGCTGATTGGGGTTGGGAGACAGCGAATGGGACTGGGGCTGTCTGCGGCTCGGTGAATCGATTCGCTTGGTCGGAACTGGCGATGGACGATTGTGATTCGTGTTTGAGGTTGTGTTGCCCATCGTGTAAATCGCGTCGCCCGTCCTCCAAGGTTCGTTCTACCCTTCAGCTCTTCGTCGCCAGCAGTGAACTGGATGGACGTAAAAGAAGAGTTTAATCCAATGAGGATCCACTATAGCTTCCACTGATAACCTTATTATCAGTAAAATAGTATTTTTTTATTATGTAACACTTAACATTCACGTGACCAAGGCCGGCCCTGAGCATGGTAGGACGGGCCATACAAACTTTGGGTGACCAGGCGGCCTTTGCGCTGAACAGTCTTCAGGATGCAGATTTTCTTTTGTACGCTACCCTGCATAACTTTACGTAGCCTAGGGTTAGCCACACATCGCTGGCATGTTTCATGTTTCGTTGATCCGAGTCAGCCTCGTGGAGCTGATTAACACCGCTATCATCATGACTGACAGTGCACGGGAGATCGCTATGAACAGTCAATCACCTCAATTCTCGGCGAATGATATGGAATCCAGCCCAGGCCTCCTGATTCCCGAGCCCAGGGACGGTTTTTACGGCTACAACGACGAAAAGAGCCTTCAGCAAGTATGTGATCACTAATAATGTCCACTCAGAGCTAGAAAATACGTCCAGATCGAAGAGAAGAAACTGGCCCACCTCCGCACATCCGATGTCTCTGCCGTCATCACCGATGGTCCTTCATCGATCGCAGGAACGTTTGGTTTCCCCGCCGCAATCTGCGAGGTCCAGCAAACCAAGAGCAGGACATCCTCTTTCGTCGAAGGTGAAGATAATAAAGCGCGCCCTGAGCCGCAGGCGCAATGTGCGGATTCCTGCATAGATCCGAATAAGAGACAACTGAGGTACAATATTACAGTGCAATCTTCCATCACCCCCGAGATGGCGTATACATTGGAGTTGTTGAAGCACTGCCTCGAGCTTCGTGACAAGTACATAGCTAAGTCCCTTCAGAGACTCGGCGACAACCCTAGGGACCACGACGGTCACTTCAATGGATTAGCGGAGGGCTCTGCAGGCGTGTCCGGTGTACAGCCCAACGTCGATTTCGCCGAATCCAGGGTCGCCGAGAGTCCTTACAATTCATGGAAAATATATCCTAAGCCTCCACCTCCACACTGGCATTTCACCACGAAGCACGACGTTCCAGCAACCGACGGTCCTGCTGTTGCGGAAAAGGAGGAATTTGACTTTTCAACCTGCCAAATCCCGGAATCGCACTCTTGGGACTTCGTCATCGACGACAGGGGCGTATATCAAGTGTATTCCAGCTTAGCAGGTATGCTTGGATTCTTGAGTATTGACATAGTTGACGATCCATCACGGACTTCAGACGAGAAGCCGTTGTTTGATATACCATCCATCAGGGAATATTTCGTCGATCTTGACCGTGTTCTTGAGGTCATATCCGATGGCCCAACCAAAAGCATAGCATACCGGAGACTCAAATATTTAGCAAGCAAATTCGAAATGTACAGCTTACTGAACGAATCTCAGGAGCTGGCAGCCATGAAAGTGAGCGCATGTTATTGGCAGGTAGACCCGTACTTAGTTCTCGGTTCTCAGAGCGTCCCTCACAGGTCAGAATAAGCCGTAAACTTCTCTAGTATCATTGACGACAGGTGCCTCCAGGGATTTCTACAACGTACGGAAAGTGGATACTCATGTACATCTGGCTAGTTGCATGAACCAGAAACACCTATTACGATTCATCAAGGCAAAGATGAAACGTAGTCCCCATGTATGTCTTGTTTGGACTTGCTGGATTGTGGGCTGAGCGTCGCTCGTCACAGGATATTGTCATATTCCGTGATGGGGCCGAGTTAACACTCGAGCAAGTTTTTCAGTCCCTTAAATTAAGTGCCTACGATCTTTCCATCGACACGCTCGATATGCACGCCCACCAAGACTCATTCCACCGGTTTGATAAGTTTAATCTCAAATACAACCCTATCGGAGAGTCTAGGCTCCGGGAGATCTTTCTGAAGATTGATAATCGTATCGATGGACGCTACTTTGCTGAATTGACTCTAGGTTGCATTCCTTCTGTGCACGGTGGGGTGATCGGATCACTAATCACTTTGCAGAGGTGATGAACGATCTAGAACAGAGCAAATATCAGGTAAGTATGCTGGCGCTATGCTCTCCGTTTTTATTACACTCAGACAGAATTGCGAATGGCGAGTTAGCATATATGGGAGATCGGCAGACGAATGGGACAAGTTAGCGAGATGGGTGATCGACAACAAGCTATTTTCACACAACGTTCGCTGGCTCATCCAAGTACCGCGATTGTATAATGTCTACAAAGAAAATGGCGTGGTAAGGACTTTCGAGGATATTGTGATTAGTAAGTTGCCTATACCATGGTCTCATATTTCAGGTTGAACCTTAAACCTTGTTCAGATGTGTTTCGACCGTTGTTCGAGGTCACTAAAGATCCGGCATCGCATCCGGAACTCCATATTTTTCTGCAGCGCGTGATCGGCTTTGATAGCGTGGATGACGAGTCGAAGGCGGAACGCAGAATCCATCGCAAGTTCCCCTATCCTCGTCTCTGGAATACCATACAGAATCCACCCTACTCGTACTGGTGAGCTCACTCGCGAACTCTCTTCCTGTCTATCTAGAATTCTCTTTTTTTCTGTCGTAGGATTTATTACATGTATGCCAACATGGCTAGCCTCAACCACTGGCGGCAGGCACGAGGCTTCAGTACGTTATTCTACTGGTTGTGATCCTGCTAATACCCGTTTCTCACAACTTATCAGACACGTTCGTCCTCCGACCCCATGCCGGAGAAGCAGGCGACACGGATCATCTGACTGCTACTTTCCTCACTTCTCACTCAATCTCTCACGGTATACTTCTCCGCAAAGTTCCGGCATTACAGTATCTTTTCTATCTGAGACAGATTGGCCTCGCCATGAGTCCTTTGAGTAACAACGCGTTATTTCTCACGTATGAGCGGAACCCACTCCCAGATTTTTTCAAGACCGGCTTGAACGTGAGCCTCAGCACCGATGATCCTCTTCAATTCCATTTTACCAAAGTATGTCATCGTCACCATCCCGTTAACATAAAGCCGATGCATATTGCTTTGACCACAGGAGCCTCTGTTGGAGGAATACAGTGTGGCTGCACATGTGAGATTTGGCACGGCTTCCGACGAGGGATATCTCACGTCACACCGCGGACTATAGATATACAAGCTCCCCCAAAGCTCGTTAGCCGAACTGGCCCGTAACTCAGTTGTACAGAGTGGTTTTGAAATGGAAATCAAACGCCACTGGCTTGGCCAAGAGTGGTACCTTGCCGGAGCCGCTGGAAATGATATTCTCAAGGTGAGATGCTACCATTTTTCCGGTGATGCATTCACTAACTAAAGATGATACTACGATATTCACAGACAAATGTTCCAGACATCCGACTTGCCTATCGCCATCAAACACTGGTCGAAGAGTTAGAGATGATCAACCTGTGTTAGTCTGGTATTTGGCGAAGCGGTTGACAGCTACCATCTTTCATTTGTGTTCCTTGTGATTTCCAAGTGTTGCGGGCAGGAGTGAGCATCATGGGGTGTACTTACATGACAACATTGTGGTGTTCCTAAAAGAAGCCTTCACACCGGAAGCCGAGCACTTGAAGGCCACAGTCGAGCTAAATTGGTTTCGTTTGTGACGGTGGCATCGACAGCATCATATAGCAGATCATAACAGCACCTCCACGAACAGCCTCCTCAGAATCGGATCCGACCTGTAGCGATAAAAGCTAATACCTATTCAGTTGTGACTGGCGATCAGACAGTTTCAAATTGCTCTCTACGTAGATCTCACATGGGTCTCAGGCATCTCTACCTGTCAGGCATGCTACAAAAGCCGCCTTCAACAACCGTGTCCGATTCCCAGCTCTCTTGCTGAGAATATTCCGTTGGAGCGCGATCCTTGACTCCGTAGGCACCATGTCAGACACGACTCAGAGACCAAGCGAGGTGCTGTCTGAGGGTTCTTCAAGTTGTTGGACACCCCGTACCATTGTCCTTTGCTTCGATGGTACTAATGCACAGTATGATGCCAAGGTTTGTCTTTCTACGAAGGTAATTTAGACAGACAGCTTGCTGACAAGGAGGACAGAACACCAATGTGGTCAAATTCTTCGGCCTCCTCTGCAAAGACTGTCCAGAGCAACAAGTGACTTACTATCAGGTATGTTTGCTAGTTCCGCCACTTGGGTTCCTGGGGTTCGATTCTAGCGACATCTAGCCAGGGATCGGCACATATTTTGCACCTGGAGTCGTTTCGCCACTATGGACTTGGCTGGCATCGCTTCTGGATGATGCATTCGCTTGGTATGTGCACTTGCGGTTCGTAAGGATCTACGATAGATGATATGTAGGTATCTGGGTGCACATGTAATGGACGGTTACAAGTACCTCATGGATAACTATCGCTCCGGAGACAAAGTCTGCTTATTCGGTAAAGGAATACGCCGTCTCGAGCAAGTTAGCTACTCATCCGGATTCAGGCTTCTCCCGTGGAGCATACACTGCTCGCGCGTTGGCTGGCATGCTGAACAAGGTAATTTGTGCAGTTAGGAATATCCATCCGCGAAGTCTAATAGTCGTGAAGGTCGGACTGTTGCCGAGGGACAACCTCCAACAAGTCGGATTTGCTTACAATGCATACGAACGGACCGACAAGGAGGGAGTCGAGCTCGCTGCTGGATTCAAGCAGACCTTCTCACGGGATGTAAAAGTGGAATTTGTAGGCGTATGGTAGGTATCATCAAGATCGGAGTCAAGTATTTGTTGCTCACCTGCCTTCAGGGATACTGTACAAAGTACTGGGGTGCTTGTTAATCGCATGCTACCATTCACGGCGTCCGATACTGCCATCAAGGTATTCCGCCACGCGCTTTCGCTTGACGAAGTACAGCCCAGTTAAGATCGTTGGTGGAACATTGCTGATCTTTATCACTTAGCATCGTTCCAGATTCCGGCCAAATCTGTACCATTATCCAGAACAGGATAGTGAGCCTGATGAAGTGGCAGTCTTGGATAGACCAGCGCTTCGGAAATTTCATGGTGTCAAGTCAGCCTTCAGGCAGCTTCTCAAGAGAATGAATCCAAGAGTTCAACAATATCAAGCAGTGGGCTGTGGAATTCTCACAGATGATGCTCGAAGGAATGTGTGTGGTGATGTGGCAGCCCCGAACAGAACGCAGTCCAAGACAGAGTTGGTCGCCGAAGAATCCCTCCCACGTACGGATGTGCTAGAAGTATGGTTTTCGGGTTGTCATAGTGGTCAGTTCAAGTTCCACAACTTTGCTTCTATGAATTTCTTAGGGTTCTTTCAGACATTGGTGGAGGAGATGTTCAGGATGATACTGAGGTGTCCCTCGCGCAGATCACGTTGCACTGGATGGTGGAACAGGTCATACAGTCCCAGTGCGGGATTCTCTTCGACGACGACGAACTTGCACGCATCGGCTTCAAATTCCCGTCAGTTTCCCCACGTGACGCTGTAGATACTGGTTGTTCAGCTGTGCAAGAATTGCTGAACGAACCCAACCAGCCTATCCCGAGTCCGGAAACCTACCCTGAGCATTCAGACGCCATTGCACCAATATTCGACCAATTGATGATAAACAAATTATGGTGGTTACTAGAAGTCGTGCCCGCCTCCAACACTTGGCAGGACTCTAACGGGGTGTGGCACACCGAATGGAGGTGAGCCCGAATATTGTTTTACTGAACTTGTCTGATGAACTGGAAAACCGGATCCCAGCATCAACTTGGGCAGGGGCCGCATTATACCTTTTGAGAAACCGAAGTTTCACCACACCGTAAAGGAAAGAATGGACTACGCACCGCTCAAGTACAGACCACGCGCAATTTACAATCACCATGAGGTTTACGTTTGATCGCGGGGGTCAGCTGCACCTTTTCATACATGGTATTTATTAATCATGACCCGAGACTACTTACGAACTTGTGAACTCAACGCCTACGTTCTCATTCCGAGTCAGACACATACCCGTCACTACTCTTACGTATAGTGGATAATCTTCTTCGAACGACATTGTTTCCCATCTTGATGTGTGTGTCAGGACGGCTACAATCCGAGCCACCCAAACGTCAATCTCTGAAGACATGGCGGTGGACAAATCCGCAATGCCACGATTTTGCCACAATCAGTGTTGGCTCTATGGAAAGCCGGACAACCACGCTCGTGATAAATCATGAACTAGCGAATAAATTGAGCACGTGCACCAAAGTCCTGAGCAATTTTTCCGAGGGGTGATCGGTGTCCCACTGCCTTGAAGCAGTAATATTGAGCACGTGGTTTGAGTTCGCACGAGCGTGTTGTCTGGCTTTCCATACTTGGCAACTTTCATGATAGCGACTCGCTCGTGTTATAATACACCGCAGGTAAGGTGCTGTACAGTTCTGATAGACCTCTGATTCAGACTTAGTGGTCAACGCATATATTAACGTGGTTTCTAGATGAAATATTGGCCCAGTCTGTAATCCAGAAGTCGAAGGACTCATTCGTGTTGTAGCTCGAAACTTCGTCCCTGATTTGGCTTCTCGTTGATGATCGTGATCCAGGAATCGCATAGATGGGCCAAAGCTATGGCAAGGAGGCGTGTCCCACGCACACTGCACAACTACGACTGGCCTTGATTACGAGGTACATCAATTGACTCACTACTCCTTGTTTGGATACACTGTACATGAATGTGTAGACCTACGGGGCAATCGGGACCTCGCCTATCGCCATCTACTGGCAGCAGGACAACACAGCTACACACACACACACACACCGTAATGGCACCCTGGCCACAAGTCACCCACTTCCAGTTCTATGGCCTTCCATGACCATCACCCAGACAACCATTGGTGGAGTCATCTCGTCTGGAACCTCCAATACGAACAGTAGCTTCGGCACCACGGTCGCTGGCAATTTCGTGGGGACACTCGTATTCGTCCCGGCCGCTGCATTGGACGGTTACGGTGGTCACTTGCTACTTCGAGTTGCAAGGTGATTCCCCAAATAGGTCTCACGTATGTGCAGTGATACCGAAGATACCCCTTCTTATCCGAGTGGCTTGCCTGCACTAGGAAGGCTTTCGAGACGAACCTCCATGCGCGAACCCAGTGATACTAGGTGCAACGGGCTCCTGGCTGAGTGCGGCAGATCTTGCCCAGTTCGAGACGGGCCAGCCTTGTAATACCCTGCCACACGATCGTCATCACGCAGTGGAATGCTGGTGCCGCCGATTTGGAACCCAAGGGGTGACGAAGAAGAGCCTCGCAATGATTGAATAACCGAGTAAAGCCCTCATGCGAGATATGTATACGTCAGGTCTGTTTGCACGGTCACTGATAGCGAGGGATAAGGGAGATACGAGGGCATACTTACTAATAGGGCGCGTCGTTCAATGATACCGTGGTAGCCTGGGTAGGATCATTCAATCATTGGTGTCGCTCGACAGACGTGCCTCAGCAACCGTCTGTCGAGTGTCAGACAGGATGGTGTCTAGTTACACATAAGTTTACCCGGCATGAGCAGACTTGGTGACACGCCTTGATCATAGTCAAGGTTTATAGGCGTGCTTAAATCTTGGCCCGCGCGAGCTCAACTCAGTGCTGTATGTATCGCACCAGATACCGGTGATTGCGCACGGATGATTGGCTGAAACACAAATGGGTATCAGCGTTGACACTCTCATGCTTGCCCGACGGGGATAATAGTTAAGCATCCCTTGCCCGAAGCATTCACTGATTTGCCGCTCTTGAGTGGAAATGATGTGGTTGATCAATGCTTGGCTTTCTGTATAATACAAGAACATGAAGGGACTGGGATAATGATGTGCAAGGAAGTAGCAAA
>JBBPJJ010000061.1:0-50879 GCA_038088635.1 Veloboletus limbatus
CATATCTCTTGCTTTATGGACTGATAGAAAGCCAAGAGCAGGTACTATATTTGATATCTATATTTGGTTAGGCTGGGATTAGGGGTTATTGGGTTTAGTGACTTTGAATGCAAAATGTGCAAACATGCAGATAGTTGTTTGAGCCACTGTAACCAGTCAGGTACTCTTTTCTGCAATTCTACCAAGTTTTGCTTCTAAACTTGTAGGCTTTTGCTTTGGCCTCTTGCTCTAGTTTCTTGCAAATACACCAAGTCAATCCCTTAGTCTTCCTCACACTGGCATCCCTTAACAGATATATAGAACCCAACAAAGCCCTTACTTTAGCATTTCTTGCCCCATCTCCAGCTCTATGCCTTTGGCTTTTCCTTGTAGTCTATATGTGAATCTACCTGGTCCATATGTAACAACCTTAGTATTCACTGCTTCAAAGTTTCACCACCACTTATGCATCAAGATTTAAATATTCAATAGAAAGAAAAATGTTATATTCAGCTCATCATAATATATATATCCTTTTGTTTCCATTCATTGTGATCACCACATGCTCATTCACCATTTAAAGCCAATAGAATTTAAAAAGTTCTTTGTAGTTTGTCCTCATTGACTTTGCTATACAAGATGTGGATAAGGTAACCAGCAACAAAGATGCAGCTCATTTGGAAAATGAGCACAAGTCAAGCTAGATCTGAATGCAAACAAAAGGCATGCAAAATCTACCAGTGACAGTGAGGACATATTATTGATGCATGTACAATAGAGAGTATAAGTGAGCAAAAAGACTAATATTGGCTGGTGAGAGACCACAGAATCAGTCAAATTGGTGCAAAAACAGAAAAAAAAATCAAAATCAAAACAGCCTACAAGCTAGTAAGATGACAAGAACTCTTCAGGTGAACAAATAGCTGTCCTGCAACTGAAGTATTATTAAAAGGCATGATGTCATAGCTCCTCAAAAGAAGGTGGCAAAGTGATGAAGGACTATCATAATACATGAAAAAGAGCTTCACCAACCCATTAGACTTATAGGATCAAATTTTCTATTCATATCCCATTTACATGCCTTCATTCCTATTTCTGTTTTGCTATAAAGCCACCCATTACCTATGTCAATAGGAAAAAATAGGCTAAGCTCAATTCATCACACTTCATATCCCACTTATTTCCTTTTCTATTCAGTTTTGTTCACTGTGATCACCATCTGTTCATTCACCAGCATTCTTATTCATTTGCCACTCATCCACTCAATCTCTCCCTATTTCTTGCTTTCTTCCTCATCCCTATTGTTTCTATTTGTTCCTGTTGCATAACCCCACTTGTTTGTTTTCCATCCAATTCTTTTTCTCTACTATTTGCTACTGTGTTTTCATCCCCAGCCCTTATTGAGCACTCTTGATTCATAATCCTTGCCACTCCCTCTATCCAACATCTCTTCTATCCAGTATTTGTATAAAGTCAATAAGTCAACAAGTTGACATCTAATTGAAACTTCTCTTGGCAAGAATTAGGATTGGTTAGGTTAGGTTATGATTATAAAAATATACAATACATGTATCATTATCAATGGTAGATAACTTTTGAAGTCTGAGTGAATATAAGTCATGTCAGAGTCCCCTTCTTGTGTCCATACTATGTCACTACCTAATTATTTTCCCTCATTTGTTACAATGCAATCCAGGTTATTTCAGCTTCACTGTCCACTTTTCTTTCATTCCTGTTAGTACTACTATCAGTATCTTTCATCAGTAAAACAATATTTCACCATTCAGACTGTAACAACAATGTTCAGACATAGAGGCTATTTTGCAGCCTATATATTTGACCATTGCATATACATTTTGAGAACAGCATATTAAAACAACCTTATCTATTTGACTTGGACAACTTGTAGGAAAGATTAGGAATTATATCAAGCCTATCAGGATCTGCTGTCAATAAACTCAGCTTTCCTGCCACAAATGATATAAATTCATTCAGAAACAATCTACCATATTTAATACCATTATCTACAAACAATAGTCTTCATTTACAATGCCCATTCCCATTCCTTGCATTGTGAACATCTATCCATCAAGTATGTACCATCATACCACTATAAATAAGGCAATGTGCTAATGGACAAATCTAATCCACAGAAATACTCAACTGCAGAGGCACTCATATTGTACATCATACG
Organism: Veloboletus limbatus; assembly: GCA_038088635.1. Classification (NCBI taxonomy): domain Eukaryota; kingdom Fungi; phylum Basidiomycota; class Agaricomycetes; order Boletales; family Boletaceae; genus Veloboletus; species Veloboletus limbatus. The sequence goes on from JBBPJJ010000061.1 coordinate 2,174, forward strand.
TCACCTTTTTGAGTGTACTGCCCAATTTGTCTTTTGGGCAGCCCAAAGGACAAAGTGATTAGTATTACCAGGCTCTCAAAATTCAATACCTTTATTGCATCTCTTCAAATCCAAACAAGGTGATGATTTTACTGATGCTCTTTTGATTCCATGAGACCTTGATCTTGGTCCACCCAGGTCTATATGTCTCAAGACAAAGGCAGACAATGGTGACTCATTATTATATTCTGGTGCTCTTGCCCTTAGTCTGAATCTTGGTAATAGATCCAGCAGCATTGGCTTCAACTCTTCTCAAATACCAACATCCTTTTTAAGTGGAATCTGCTTGGATATCAGTTGTCAATCCACTTCTCTCAACACTCATGACTGACCTACAAATGTGCAGACATCTATAAGCATCAATGTCCTCATATTTACTTCCACCAACCTAATCTTATGATTGCTAACTTGAATTAATTCTATGAGAAAAGTGTAGAGAAAGGAATTGAACTTTCTGAGGTACAGCATTCCTGCAGTGAGAGCAATATAATATTGCCTTGATTACACTCATTTTCTCTATAGTAGTGACATTGTATGATAAATACCAACCACATGAACATGATCATGCATCAACATAACAGGACAGCTAATATACTTATGACAGAAAATAAAGCTATGCCCTCCAACACTCAGGTGGCAAGCTGTGCAAATCCAACTTGTGAGTTTTCATAATCAAATGTGGTATAGACAGTCTGAAGGAAAATATAGCCAATAACCCAATATGCTGGTCATGAAGAGCAGGTGCTTAATGTTCAGCATAGAGCATTGCAAATAAATCTAAGAAATACCCACAGGATAACCGTTGCGAACCAACAATGCCACTGAGACAATTAGGTGAAGTTTCTGAAACTCGCCCAATGTTGAGATCCGAAGGTGTGAGTGGGAACAATGTATCTTCTATGTCAAGGAGAATGGTTGGGAAATCATCACATGGGACTATAGAGTGTCAATGGAGCACAGAAAATAGGTAACCAGTTCCAAACTTACAGGAATAGAAAAACATCGTACTGTCAGGAACATCGGGCTCGAGGGTACCACTGAGAACACTGTATAGTGCAGAAACTTGCGAGGGGACACCAAAGATGAGGTCACTACCAGTATCGATGATGGCAGCAATGTTAGTCAAAGCCATCCAATCGAAACCCTGGATGTTGTCAATGTTCACCTGCCAGAAAGCCTGAACAGTCAGCATGAGTAGATGTCCACATACATCCAACACTTTTGCTCACTTTGTTCGTTACCGGGACGTAAGTAAAGCTTCCAGTGTATAGCGTCGAATTCGATCCACCGATATACAATTCGGCTCCGGGAGACACAAACTTGAAGGAAAATACTGATTTGTCCAACTGTCCTTGGAAGGCGAGAGTCTCGATGATGGGTCTAGTGCCAGAATTCGAGAGAGACTGGAATGCCAACCCCATTATGCCATCTGGATCGAAATTAGAACGTTCGAGGTCAGTGGAATAGGCCGTTGCACCGGCAAAGGTCTGATCGTCCACCTAATTGGCTGTCAAAAATAACCACATTCATACTAAGTGATACGAAAACATACACGGAAGCCGGAAATGAACACAGTATCATTGCATAGAATACCAGTGACAGTGGATCCACTTCCATACTGGATTTCAAATGGCTCGTCCAACACTTTCGAGGTTGAAGAAGTGCTGGGGTCCCATAGATTATGACCGTCGCAATTCAAGCACGCCGGAGTTGGCAGGATGAGATCGCTGTGGTAGAATTGAACCGAAAAGTGGTGTGCTCCTAATATCAAACACCTACCTAGAACCAGTGTCAAAAAGGACTGACAGAGATAAGGGTCAACACTCATCAGGAATGCGAATGGAACTCACCGGTCAAGGGTTTGGGAGGGGTACCTACTTCAATAGTTCCGTACCAGCCCACGTGCCGCCTGTTCTTAGTCAAGGGGACATTGTTTGAGCGCTTTTCAACCATTTTGACAGAAAACGGATGCTTTGTTCCAGTATTATGTTCGTAAGTCTCCAAGCCACGAGTAATCTTACTAAAGATGACGATTGAGTTGACTGTAATGACTGGTAACGGTGCGCACGACATACGCATTGACGGATGCTACACTGATGCTAAGTGCGTGAAAATCGATGCTCTTGCTGGCATTCACCAACTCGGAGTACTTAGTAATTGCGATCGTCATGCCAATCCTCTGTCCAGTATGCAGGGGTACCGCAGTAGCCAAGACAGCCGATACCACGATGGACATCATGAGCCTGAGAGTGAGGCACATTATAGGACAGAGAATATGGCAAGGGAGAGATGGGAAGTGACTTGATGAAGATATGGCGTTGACTTGCTCACCTTTAATACAAGAGCCCATGAAGCCATCGGCGACCATCGGGTAGCACCCATCAGCATCACCAACTTGGCACCACAACTGCCCCACGACCGCCGTCGGCGGAACATACCATCCATACTTGCCATTTTCCAATAGGTTAATTAGCATAAGAATTTTTCGAGTAGATAATGGAATATACGACCGTATGAAGCTGGAATAATAAAATGGTTGCTGGGTCACACACTCCTAAATGACATGACTTGCCGATTCATTATAAGCCCGTCTACATCTCGGGCAAAATGTGACAGGATTGTCCATCTGCTATCTCTCGCTTTTCACAATTAAAAGCTGTATATATCCAATAAATGTTCTCAGCCTACCGACGGCCATTGTAATTTGCTGTGAATCCTACAGTATTACCTATGTGATACGTGTGTCAGCCGCCGCATCAGTAAAATTGGGTAGCAGTCCTGACCGGCCCTGACCGTCAGCTACAGCGAACCGTCTCACTGATTGGCTTCTTATCACTGTAGATCAAACTAGATTAACATTCTATACTAGCCATATAGGCTATGACCCATGCCGCGTAGGGATCTGCACCGGTATGGGTACCCGTGCAGGTATCAGTCAACCCCCCATTCAAGCCTGAGCCAGTTACCAGTGAGTGAGTCCAACCCCACCCGTCTTTGCACGCACACCTTTACACCAACCGTCACTCTCGCCTGGGTTACCCCACCCCACTCGTTCGGTCATGCTACAGCGCTCGTTCTGAGCCACTGGCCCTCGCCCCACCAACTATGAATGAGCGAGCATGTTCATATACACGGACAACGCTGTCTGCGTATGCGTGCGTGCACGTTCACTTATCTGATTGGGTGTTCGCCTCTCGGCGACGCCCCGTTCAACTTGAAGCCTGAGCACACTGAGTGAGTCCCACTTGGACCACTCATCTGTCTTTACATGCGCACGCTCACACTTCAACCCAGTCTCTCACACCCCGTTCGTGCGCGCCCCAACCCATCTGATCACCCCCACCTCTGCCCGTCCCATCCCCACCACCTGTTTGGTCGCCACCATGTCTTTGCTACCCCCACCTCTCAGGCTGCCCGTTCGTCCCCCATCCCTACCACCCGTTTGGTGAGTCGAACACAATGACCACGCCGCGACAACGACCCCCCACCCATCCGTTCGCCACTAGCCGTGGCCCCTTACCCTTCGTGCACCACCCCGTTCGTTTGCAGCCATGCACGCTTGCTACCACCCACCACCACCACCACCACTAGTCAGCCACGATGACGACGCCTACACAATGTTATGCTACAACACAACAATACAGCTACGACGACACAACGACAACTTGAACGCAATGACGCAGCACGACGGCGCTCGTCTCCCCACCACGACAAAATGACAATCAACAACGAAACGACAACAACAACACCACCTCGCCCCACCCTCGCCCTGTCCCAACTGCGCACTCACGCCGCCCTCACTGCCCCTCAGTGAATGACGTGTGGACTCGACGCCACTGATCGTGCCCTACCAACACCACCGCCGCTAGCCAGCCATGACGACGACGCCGACACGTCGCTTGCCTGTTCGGCCCGCCCGTCCCACTGGCACTGGCATGACACAGACGAACACACGTTCGTATGCAGACGATATCGTCTATGTACGAGCATGGGTTCGTTTGCTTGCCCCATCCATTTCGCTCCACTGCGTACCCGCGGGTAAACTAGTGCTGTTCCCCAAGATTCTTATGACTTCGATGGGGCCATGTGCAATCTCCATACCACAGTAAAGCACCAACAGGTTATATTGCTATTCGTCACTAGAATATGAAATTATCAACACTGTCATCATCCGAATTGCCATCAACGTCCTCATCTTCATCCTCGTCCCGGTCTCCGAGACCACCCTCAGAATCACTATATATGCCATGATCCTCCACATCACTGTTGGCATCTTCACTGTCACCTCTTTGGGGCTCAGGCTCGTCTTCCACCTCACCCTCATTCGCTGTATCCCCTGCGTGTTCAAGTTCATCATCATCCGAGTCATCCATGTCGGTGGATATATCTTCAGTTTCATGGACGTCAACCCGTACATCTGGCCTGCCCGTTCGTTGTTCCGGAGATACATGCTGAATCTCATGTCCAACACCAGTGGGATGATGGCGCGTTTGCGCGTATCGTTACAGAACGAGTGAGTTTGAACGCAAAACAAGTGGCATGAGGGTGGCGGCGCGCAATAAGTTACCCTACCTTCCCGAGTGCTGCTTGGCCCGAAGCCATCCAGTATGGCTATGTAGTGGATTCCTCCAAAGGTTGATTATCGAAGAGAATAGCGGAGAAGATGGGTGCGAATCCATCTCCTACTGAAATCAGAACCAAGACGGAAGAAAAAACTGAACGATCAGCCAGACGGGCGGTGCACGGGAGGCACGAAAACGAAGTGAACGCACGTACAGTCTACGAGACGTCACCACGATAATGTGTGATTAGATGCTGGAGTTTAGCCCTGCGGCGAAACGAGGGTGTAGGTTGCGCGCGTCTCGGCGCAAAATAAGGAGCTTGAGGGGCGCGTTTGCGCGTACACGGGATGGGTGCAACCACGTTCAGCTGAGTGAGCGGCCCGGGGCACAGGCTCGCTCGCTCTCACAGACGGGTTGCACAGGTAGAAGGGGGATTAGTGCGTACATACGGATATATTTGAGAAACGAAAACTACTGATCTCTGTGTATACGCGAGCAGGGTGGGCCCATTGTGCACATTCGCGTGTGGGCTGCATCGATGAGTCCCATGGGGCATTGTTGGGTTGCGACGCTGCAATGCTGCATGAGTGTGTGCACGAACGAGCTGTCGATGGTGTACGGTAATGGGCCTATGATGCAAGAATTTTCAGCGAGACCTCACCTGTACAATCTCAAGACCGTGCGTTTGCTGCGAAGATGGGTTTGACGCAATACCGTGACGGTGTAGAGATGAGTGGGTAATGCCGGCCCGGATTTTAGACCTGCGTACGCTACTTTTGGAACGGGGTCGGGGTGGAAAAACGAGGGTGAGGCCTTGAGGCATGCATCGATATCGTAAGGTGTGTCCATAATCGCTGATTATAATATCCTCTCCTCCTCACCTTCGAGTGGGAAGCCTGGCTTGTTAACTCAGAGACGTGGAACGACCATGTCAACCACCACAGCACAGCTGTCCGACGATGATAATTCTCGGCCACATCTGGTCATCCCGACGCGCGGTGGCTTCATCTGGAGCCTGGTGTATCTCCCTGGCGAAAGACGCGTTGTCACAGGCTCTGGTTACGGAACTGTGAGGGTCTGGAACTTGGAAAATGGAGAACAAGAAGGGTCATCGATGGAGCACAAGAGCGGCGTATACAGTCTTGCTGTGACCCGTGATGGCACAAAGATCATCAGCATTGATCACGATAAGAGCATCAGAATATGGGACGTCGAATCCCACAATGTTGTCAAGCAATGGTCCCACTCAGAGCGGAACTCTATCATTGCCATCTCGCCAAATGGTCAACTGATCGCGGCTGGCCGCTCGAAAGTGACTTTTTACACCATGGAGGGAGAAGTCAACCAAGGACCCATAGAAGTTGGCGAGGATCATGTTTCAGCCATGTTATTCTCTCCCGATGACAAAAAACTCGTATTTGCTACATGCGACAGCATCCGCGTGTATGCCGTCACCAGCGGCAAACCTCTCCTTTGTCCGACCAAAGGCCACAAAGATTGGATTCGGAGTCTGTTGTGGTCGCATGATGGCAGGAGACTCTTTTCTCTCTCTGACAATGAGACGATTCGGTGTTGGGATTCAAACATCGGAAAACCAATCGGACAACCATGGAGAGGTCATACCGACCACATAAACTCCCTCTCCCTTTCCCCTGACGGATCGATCCTTGCGAGCGCGTCCCGGGATCAAACTATTCGGTTCTGGGACACAACGTCGGGTAATCCCATCGGACAACCTCTACGACATGAAGGTTGGGTAGATACAGTTTGTTTCTCTCCCTCTGGTGATTTCGTGGCATCAACAACACGGGGTGAGGAGATATATCTGTGGCGGATACCGACAACAGTTCGTCACTTTATACCTAGCCTCTGAACTGACTAACATACACCACGCCGTCTTGCAGTTGGTGGATCACCTTGAAAAGAGTCGAACACTCAACTTCAAGTATGTCTTTTTGCAGCCCCATATTATGAATGTCCTTTATAATTCTTTCGCTCTGATTCTCATAGTGCCAGTTTCCCCTTTCCACTAGATCTCACCACGTATATCTCCAAACACCACAATCAGTATATCGCCGGAGGAGGTTTTGGTGATGTCTATAGATGTTGGTATACCCGTGACGGTTTGCAAAAAGAGGTTCGACCGTTGTGTATCACACTGGTTGTATCCAGTTACCTCTCCCTCAGGTCGCAGTAAAGGCACTCCGATTCAAGTCCACATTGGATGGAGATACGGGTGATAAATCTTCCAAGGTGAGTAATCCAGTCTTGCATAACCAACAGACACCAAGTTCCCTTGTAGATACTCCGTCGAGAGCTCGGAATTTGGAGGAGACTTGACCATATCAATATCGTTCCGTTTCTCGGTATTTCATATGGGTTTGGAATGCTTGGTGCAATGTCATTGGTGTCGTTGTGGATGCCAAATGAATCCATTCACCTATTCTTGGAAAGGTACAATCACAATCTCGATGTAGATCACCGACTCCAGTTTGTACGTCCACCGAACATCAACGCCTACTGCGTCTTCTAACTACGCGCGATAGCTGCTCGATGTTGCAAACGGGTTAGACTACCGTGGGTCCCTGTTTTCATTTCCAAGAACTGAGAATAATAACACCATCCAGTCCATTCTCTCCAGATCGTCCATGGCGATCTGAATTGTGTGCGTCAGAGTAGAATCATCAGCGTTCTTTCATCCAACCGAATCACAGAATAATGTGCTCCTCGATAAAGGTTTCACTGCACGCTTGGCCGATTTCGGATACGCTTCCCTAGTGGGGAATATTCCGGAAGCGTTGACTTATCTTCAAAGGTCTACCGCGCGACCTGGAACCTTGCGCTGGGTTGCACCAGAACAAATTGATCCCGACGAGCCGTTTGGTAGGACAATGAAGAGTGATATATACTCTTTCGGTTGTGTCGGCCTCCAGGAAAGTTTATTCGATCCAAGTCCTCGATTCGTGCTGATATTCCTGCAGGTGTTGTCTGGTAAAGAGCCATGGTCGGAAGTGCGGCAAGATGCCGCCGTCATCTTACACTTAGCAATGGGCCACAGACCCGCCCGACCAGAGTCTCGAAAGATAGATGACGCGCACTGGGAATTACTTCAACAGTGCTGGTCACTGGCAGAGGAGCGACCTGCTGCGGAGGCGATAGTCTTCTCTGTTCAACAGCTCCTGAGCTGCTTTCCCCAGTCGCAGCTTCTACGAGACCTAGTGTTATCGTGGTCTGGTCATACTGAATCTCTTGCGGATGAGTCATCGCCTCCGAGGCAGCCGCAGGGTTTAATAGAAGAGCCAGGCATGCATGGCATCCCACCTACCGCGACGAAGACACCAAGTACGTCACGATGATTATCTTATTTCAGTCTACTCATCCTGTCGACACCCCTGCATCTATGTCCACCAGGATTTAGGAAGTCGCTTTGTTGTTTGTGATGAGATAGGCTCCGCGAGGGTGAGCAACTTGAATGTCCATGGGGTGATGGGAGCCAATGCGACTCCAGTCGAATATGCGAGACTGTAAGTAGATTTACCCGGATAATGAATGGATACGATCAACTATGAGTGAGTGGATGAAGGATTGTATAGTGCGGTTTACCGGCAGTGGGGTGTCATGATACGATGGTTCATTGCTAGAATTTCCGTCTCCAACACTTGTAGAAGAACTCACCGGACATGCATGGCATGGACAGGTCACAACCGACCTCATGAAGCACCCTCTAGATGATCGGTTCTTGCGAGTGCATGGGGATCGAACTGTCCGCGTATAGGATACGACATCACGATCGGGTATTCCCGTCGGACAACCCCTACGACATGAAAGGTGTGTAAAAATCGTGTGCTCCTCTTCCTCCAGTGAATTCATGGGATCAGAAAAGATTATGCGTCGCGAGTACTACCCACAAAAGTCCGTCCCATCATATCGATGCTCTTCACCACGTTACACACACTACGCAGCCAATCTTTTGTCGCATGCATTGAACGGAATCGAACACCCAATTCCGAGTATGGCTTTTTGGTGGCCCGTGTTATGACTAGTGGTATTCAGGATGGCCATTAAGCGACTGTGATTGGACAATGATGTGACGCTGAACCGTGGTGAATGACTTGGTCGGAGTTAGAAAAAGATGCCTGCCATTCGACAACGTCTGCGTCGCTCAGTCCGCCTACGGGCCACATCTCAGACACTCTCCCAGGCCATCATGGCCACCAGCTCGGGAACTTCACAAGGAAAGGCCAAGCCAGTGAAACCCCATGGAAATACTCAGGCGACGATTCAGACTTCAACTCGGGGTAGGACAGGTGCACGGGGTGGCAGGGGAAAAGGCAAAGGCAAGGTGGTGGAATCTCTTGAGTCAGCGACATCACCCACTACAAGGCCACCCAACATCACATGGGATGAAGATCATGTTCAAAAGCTTGTCACTTGGCTTGTAATGCGACCTTCAGATCATCACATCCTCTATCCCGACCACTGTTATGGTTAACCTGGGTAGGGGCAAGCGTAGCCTTGCAAGGGTAAAGGTTGTGGACAAGGGGTGAGGACTCGCCTAAGTGTTATGCACAAAGGTCGACAATGAGTTGCCTTGGGTAATTGGCAGGAGCTTAGCAAGAGATGTCCACTTGATAGTAGGACCAAGACGAGGAGAGCAAGTCTGCTGTAAGCAGGTGGATTGCACAAGAGATACAAGGTAGTTTGCAAAGAGGTCTAAGCTAAGGAGTCAGAAAGGGAGGCAAGGATTTATATACTTGAGCTATGGAATATGATGGAACCTTGTGGAATGTTCATGAGTAAGCATAGAAGGTGAAAGAATGTTATGGAACAAAATGAGAGCCAATGCCAAAAGAAGAGTGCTTGGTCAGCACAATAGAAACTGATGGAATCCTATGGAAGGATTAATAATACAGGCGTGTCATGTGACACTAAATAAACGGTGTAAAGACAAGGCAGGAAAAGAGAAAAGAAAAAGGAAGAATCGTAACAACCGCAGCCATCCTGGTGCTGCTCCTCCACCCCTTCCAGGTGATAGGCTGTCTGGAAAACAGAAAAAAAATATCCATGCAGCAATCGCACGGCATATTTTTGATGGTCAAGATCCTTTATTCTCAAAAGATCCTGACAGGTTCATGGTATCCGTTCAAAACTATCTCCTTGCGTATGTTGTAATCTAGTATCCATTCACCGATCCCCCTGATCTTGACTAATTACTACGCATAGCCTAAAGCGTGACTATCGAAAGTGGCGAACCCATTTTAGACAAACGGGTGAGGGCGTTGTGCCTGGGGACCCAAACCCCAATCTTCTCAGTACATGTTTTAAAGTTATCCTTGTCCCTTTGTGATCTAATGTTCTTTTGACAGGTCAGCGTCAAGCTGAATTTCCTCACTACGAAGAACTTGACCAGATATGGCAAGGCATACCAGGTGTCGACAGCGAACTAATTTCATTTCAACCAAATGCTAATCATGCACAGAGCCTTTTGACGCTTGTACAGCATGGGCCAACTGACAGTGACAATGCTATCGAAGCTCCACAGATGCCACAGGAGACCGGGATGGATGCTAGTGATGTCCCACATGCCGAGAAAGAGGAAGAGCCACTTGTTGACAACAGTGGCACCACTCAAGTCGAGGATGAGTTTGATGGTGGCCAAGAAAATGACGACATGCCTGTTGACAATGACAACTGGCCATCAAATGAGGATATGGACCTGTGCAACCCACTTGCATACAATGATGGACTAGCGGTGGATGGTACCTATAACCTGGGATGCACCAATCAATCAGTCGCTGGACCATCACAAATGAATAAGGTAGTGTTAAAAAAATGCAGAAACACCCTAGCTAACATGCTGTATTTAGGTTAATGCTCGCGCTATCACTCCACTGGCATTCTTCAGCGCTTTTGACACACCTCCATCCAAGGCCACTCCAAGGGTGTCCAGTAAGACAAGAACCCAGCAGTATGACAGTCATACGGCATTCAACCATCACCAGACACCTTATGCACGTCCTCCTGCCTTGGCCCGATTGTCAAATAGCCTTCCCTCAGGGAACTCTGCCCTTTCCCCAGGATCGAGTAACTTGGCCACGAGAAAAACAAACTCCACTGGCACTACATCCTGTGTTAGGAAAGAACTTGACAAGATCAGCGTTGCCATGATGGAGACTGAGCTCTGTGCAAAGTCAGCTGACATACTCCGAACTCACCATGCTGTCACCAAGATGAATTTTGCTGTTAGGGACAAGGAGATCACATACCAGTGCAAACAGGTAGCCTTTGAGCGTGCCAATGCTGAGGTTGAGTTCCAGCACCAGCATGACCTGGGGCAGCAGCAAATTGAACTCAAGGTTCAGGAAGCGAAGGTTGCTTCTCTTGAGCTCGAGAAGCTCAGGCTGCAGCTGCAGTTGGAGGAGATCCAAGCCAGAAAGAAAAATACGTTGTCATGATCTCCCACTTCCTGGCTACCGGTCTGTTCATCATCCGAGTCCATTACCATCATCCATTGCTGTCATTGTTGCTGTCATTCTCCAATTTTGCTCTTTCTCAGGCCCTGACCCTGGTGGCCCATTGTGTACTATCATATTCTGTTTCAAGGTTTTTTTTTTTCAAGAAAGATGATTGCTCATGTTGTCGTTGTACTCTGTCAATTGTTCAACTATCTGCTGTGCAGCCCTGGAACACTCAGGCTGGAAGTTTGGTTAGGTCTGTCGCTATATTCATTTCTGCTACGTGTTGTTGTTACTTTTAGAATGATAATCCAAGTATTTTTTACGCAAGCATCCCCAGGTGTGTAAATAGACTCCACATCAAATCTGTGTGGAATATCTGCCCAGGTGTTCCTTCAGCCACCTCCACCATGACTGGGACCAACCAGTGTCCTGGCTCCACGCCCTCTCGTATTGCCCATTCAGTTGTCCCCATAATCCCAAGTTCCTCCTCAAAGTGTATCACCATGTTGTATAGAATGATACAGGACTGAATTCAGTGCAGAGTAATTTTCATATCCCTTTCATTCTGCATCCTCAAATGTAGCTCTTGCAAGGACTGGAATTGGCCTTTCAAAGCTGCGAAGGCATGTTCGACATGGACATGGACCTTGCAAAAATACCTAGTCAGCCGAATGTTAATATGTACGTCGTTATCCAAATAAACCTTTGATAAATATTTGTTGTAGATATTTTTCACTCGTGACAAGGGAGTCGTCCGTGTTGCCTTGTACGGGACAACACACCATGGGTGTGTCAGGTATGTGCTATCTGCCCAAATCCAGTGGTTTTCTGGAATTAACCCTTCAGGATCACTTGCAGCACGTGTGTCCATGAATGTGTATGCATCATGAACGCTTCCAGGATGCCCAAGGCCATAGTCAACGACATGCAAATTGTCTGGCATTATAACAAGCTATCAATTTTTTTAGAGCCAGAAACAGGTAAGTGAGACCAAGTACTAGTACCTGACAGTTTAATGAATATCTTGATTTTCGATCGTAGAATGTTTCGCCATAGAATCCCGGTTTTTCAAAAAGCGGTAATGTTGACCCGTCGGTTGCAAAAATCCCATTTCACCATGTAGGACAAGATTGACTTTGCACAAACGCTCTCGCCTGTTCCATCTCCTCATCTTCAACTGCTGGAATGGTAACATACTCGTCATGATGGTCTAGGATTGCAATCATAACACGGTGTGTACAATTGATCACCGAGCCAACGCTAATGCCTGCCCATTGTGACATGTCTTGAGGAGAGATTGTGTTTCCATAGTGACCTGCTTGATTCAAGAAGATAGCAAGTTGGACAGAGACCGGAAGCTGTAAGTTGTTGGATCTATTGGAAAAGATAGGATTTGACTGAATTTTTTCAACAATACAGTCGAATATCTCTGGATCAACACGGAGTTTTTTTTGAAACAAGTGTGGCCAGAACACTGCAAAATGTTCTAATAGGTGCAACTGGAGTGCATGCAAGAGGGGCACTGATAGATTGTTCAATACCCATGCCTGTTCCACCTCATCGTGGAGTGCACGTATTGCTCCCAGAAGATGGTGGTAATGTTCGTCTGTTTCAATGTGTATATTAACCTGATATTCTGATTCGTTATCAGAGCTGCCAGTGAAGTCAGACAAAAAGAGTGGGGTTATTGGAGAAGGGGAAGTGATAATTATCAGGTCAAAGCCTTCAAGTTCTTTGTTGCTGTTCCAAATGCTCTCGTTAACTGGGCTGGCCTCACTGGTGTGCATTATCATGTTTGCATGTCTCGCCTGCATTACATGCAGCAAGGCTTGGTCAACCTCAAGTAGAAGCTGTTTTTTGGAGAGCGAGTGTCGAGGCATAGGGGGTTCATCACAGTGGAAAGTAGGTGGGTGGAGGATTGTGAACTCGGAGGCCCAGAGTGCATCAGGCTTTATATATATTCTTTCTCATCCCATAGCTATTTTTGCTGTTTGTGCATCAGATGACTTAAAACTTGAGAATTTTCATATCATGTGTCTAACCTTCGGGCCCTTCGGCCCTGATGGCCCGCTGTGCCACCACTGTCGGAGCTATTTGAGATTGAAATTCAACCTAAAGAACTGGGCTCAACAGCGAGCATTTCATAGCCCATCATTGTCACTCATGGCACTGTAATGGCCATCTTGAATACGACTACTGTCTGATACAGCTTTCGCTTGAATTTTCTCAGTGCCAATTTTCCCTTGCATTAGATCTTACACCTATATCTCCAAACACCATAAGGGTCTGTACAATTAGCGAAAAACCCTGGTTTTTCACCTGTGGATTTTCACCATCAAATTTTCAGCTGAGATGCTGACCATGCTGTGGAGCAAGTTATGACACTCCAGTATCCATGGCTGAGATGCCATAGAACATCTGTTTTGCTCATCAAATCCCTTGTGGATGGCAAAGGGCGGACCACACGATGGTATATGTATATCACTGTGGGTACCGCATGGCAGCGAGAAAGTGCAGTCGGGATTCTGAAAGGAACTCGGTCACCCACACCACCTGTGGGAGTATGCCTAGCCTGGCCTGGGTATATCTGGCTCTTGTGTCGATTAGGAAGCCCTCCCTCCTCCCCACTCGTATATCCTGACATGCAACCGATCCAGTCGGGGGTCACACCCTACTCATGCCCCCGCTGCCTATGAGTACTGTGGCCCACTCCCCTGATAGGGTGTTAGATTGGTAGCTGGTACCCTAAATGGCCCCAGATGGGCAAACGGTTGGGGTAGCGGTAGCCCCCTCACAAGAGCTTTCACAGGCTCAAAATCGTTGCCGACCCATTTCTCTTTCCCATCTCCTACTTGTACTGTATGTGGCGTAGCCCCACAGCCCAGTCCCAATCCTCGGAGAGGGACGACCAATGGACAAGCAAACGTAGATCATGATGGTGACTACTTACTGTATCAAGCATCTTCACTATCATCATGATCTCCATCCAAGTCAAGCATTGATATTGAATTGTCAATGAGTGAAGTTTACTATGCTGTGAAGTAGCATTCTACTTGATTCTAAGCAGAGAATAGATTATAAGCCACCGGCATCTCGGCTGAAAATTTGATGGTGAAAAACCAGGTTTTTTCGCTAACCATACAGACCCTAATCAGTACATCACCTGAGGAGGTTTCAATGATGTCTATAGATGTTGGTACAACCATTGTGCATGCAGGTCGCATGCAATTCACCCCTCCTGAGTTGCAATGAATGAAAATCCTAGCAATGCACTCGGTGTCAAAGGTAACAGTCATCAACTAAGGACGTCATTCAAACACCTTAAGGTGCTCTGTCGAGAGTTCTGAATCTGGAAAAGACTCGAACATATCAATAGCTTTCTGTGCCTCAGTGTTGCATATGGATTGAAATGTTGGTTCAATGTTGTTGGTGTTGTTGGTGTTGTTGTAGATGGCTAACTGATCCGTTCACCAATTCTTGAGAAAGTGTTATTGCAATCGTGATGCGGGCTAACCCATCTGTAAAACTGTTGCTGGTAGCTGAGTGTACTGTCGGATATTTAGATCCATATGCTACAGCAGTACAGCCATGGGCTAACCTAAGCCCGACTATTTAGAACCTTCATACGGTACTTACTTACTTTAGTGACTACTGAAGTATTCTACAGGTTATGAGCCCCACCAGTGCTCAGTAGACCACTCACTGGACCTGAGAATGCCTTATTTGACAAAAGTCAATAGGCAGGAAATTCTTGTACCAGACTTAGCTTTTGATGGACAAAACTGGTCAGACTACCATGTGAAGCTAGTAATTCACGCAGCAAAATGTCTAGGCTTACTTGGCCATCTCAACAGCACTGAAACCAAGCCACTGATATGGAACCCATGGGCCCAAGGTGTGTCGCTATGCAACAGTACTGAAGTGCAGTACATACTAGTCACGACCACTCTAACATTCATTCATGACAACTTCGACTGCAATGAAAGCATATACAAAGGGTTCTTGCAACTACAAGGTTTGTACGAGAAGCTAACTATGACTAAGGCTATAGTACACTGCAAGACTGCATGCATGGCTGCGCAATCGCCACAAGCCTTTACTGGCACCTGTTGGAAGTGTGGCAAGCTAGGCCAAAAGGTGTGTGAGTGCCCCAAGACTGTCAGGATCAGAGGGTCAAATCCAAAAGAGTCAAATCCTACTGAGAAGCTAACCAAATGGCTAGCGAAGCCAACATAAGCCTCGCAACCTGAGCAAGCAGAATAGATAGCCAGAGCACAGCCACAGTACAGCTCCATGAAGCTATTTGAAAATATGACCAGAGCTGGATTTAAACCAGCGACCTTCTGGATGTATACCAGATGCTCTAACCCACTGAGCTATCAAGTCTGGGTACTAGTGTTGATGCATGGAGGGTTAATCTAGCATCTTACATGAAGTGCCTGCCTATATCAGGTCTTATGGTAAATGCACAGAATGCACACTTCCAACAGAAGCCAACACGGCACATCAGCAGGTCTGCAATGTAACTGCTGACAATACAAACCTGAACATGGACTGTGCTGAGCCCATAGTGCCAGTGGGCAGGTCTATAGAATACTCAGTAAGTCACAATATTGGAGATATAGTACTGTAGCTATAGAATACTCAGTAAATCACTGAGTAGGAACCAAGGAACTATGGTATAATATAAGGTATGGCTTAAGTAAACAAATATACCATAATAAAATATTCCAACACTCCCCCTCAAGCATAAGGCTGATAGGTAGAATGCTTGCCCAAGTAAAAGGTAGCAAGAATAGTGTAAAAAATGGAATAGTACCATGAAACAATATATGTATTGAAGTGTTCAATATCTGAGGTAGTCCTAGAGTAGCAGTGCAGTGCAGTTGTGTGGTTTCCTTATATGATAGTCATGGCTTGGCTAAATGTAGACTTTGTTTGATGTGCGTGCTTATTGGTCCTCCAGCTGTAGCATCTATATGTGCAGGTAAGTAATCCCTCTAAAATATGTGGGTGACCTGAATAGGGTGTATATGACATATGGGAGTTGTCCAGTGACAATGCGGCATGGCCATTTGTTGAGGTGAGTGCTTCTTGATCAAATGTGGCTGATACAACTTGAAGGTGGTGACTTTGGCTTGCCTTGTTGGCACAGTGGGTTCGGCCAGTGTATGGGCTGTCTAGGACACTTGTTGGATATGGTAGATGCCCTAGGTATGTCGCATGTCCAGTGATTGTACTGTCCATGCTGACTCATGCTGATATCGGCTAGTGGTTGTGATTTGAGTTGTCCTTGATGACATGGTAGGTTTGCATGCTCGACAGCGAGTCTGGGATGTGTGGGAGGTGATGTAGACAGTCTAGGTACATTTTCTGTAGTGTTACCAAAGTGTTCACACTGACCCGTATCACTTTCAGCTAGCAGCGACGTTTTGAGTTGTTTTGACTTGTGGTGTGTGCTGCTCATTGCACCATCCTCATCATCCATTCTGTCGCCATCACCATCACTTTTGCACTTCCAATTTCCCTTGACAACTTGTGACTCAGCCAATTTGCCCCAATGGGCTCCTTGCTACCTACAGTGGCTCAAACAATTGTCCCAATATTTGCATGTTGTACACTAATGGTAATATTTCAAACTAAATCCTAATACTGGCTGAAACCTAGTGGTGTATGAAAGATAGATCTCACTCTTGGCTACATAATTGGTCTCTAGTGCAAAAGATTTGGATAAGATCTGATTAAATGGCAGCCATATCAAAACAGTGACTCATTGGCACAATTGTTTGACTTTATCCAAGTATAGCATTTAGTACTTGGTATGACCTCCTTTTGCCTTGATAACTGCTTGAATCCTTCTAGGCATGCTTTCTATCCACTTCTGACACTCTTCCATAGAAATCTTCCACCATTTCTCTTCCACCCTTTTCTACAATTGATGAACTCCTGTAGGAGAAGTTGCATAAGCTAAAAGGGTTCTTTTTAGATGACCCCAAGTGTGTTCAATAGGATTAAGGTCAGGAGACTGTGCAGGCCAATCCAAAAGCTTGATTTCTTGCTCATCAAACCACTTTTGAGCCCTTTTGGAGGTGTGTTTGGGATCATTATCCTGCTGAAAAATAATATCATCTGGAAGAATTCCAGATTTCTTCATGCTTTGTAGCAATCCTTCCTCCAAAATTGCCACATATTGCTCAGCATCCTTCCTTCCTTCAACCCCACTCAAAACCCCCACTCCATTCCACCCTATGCAGCCCCATACCATTAGAGAACCTCCTCCAAACTTGACTGTACCTTTAACCTCTCTGGAAGTTAAGCCTTCACCCTTCTTTTTCCATACATACTCTTGTCTATCTGACCCAATCCTATTGATTATGGTCTCATCTGACCAAATAACCCTCTTTCAGTCCTCCACAGTCCAATGTTGATACTTGAGAGCAAAAGCCAATCTTCTTTTCCTATGGCTAACTGAGAGAACAGATTTTTTCTTTTTTACTACAGCCTTCAATGATGCCTCCTTGAGGGTATTTCTCACTGTCTGTAAGGAGACAGGAGAGTCAATGATGGAATTGATGAAATGAGTGGCCTGGACTGCATTTTTGGCCTTGCCAGTAAGAATTTTCTGAACAATAGCATGCTTATTGGTAGAAGAAAGCTTAGAAGGGTGATCAGCATCAAGCTTTTCTTGGTCAGATTGGATCTCTTGAAGTATTCTAGCCACTGTAGACTTCCCTAGGCCAGTTTGGGATGAAATTTGGCAACAGGAGATATGAAGAGAAGCTAGAGAAACAATATTGTCCCTTTGAGCAGCAGAGATGGGTTTCATGGTAATAATGGGGGGAAGAAAAGATGATGGAAGGGTTTATATATGCTGTCTCATAATAAGTTACATAACTATAACATAATAGAACCTTTGCCTAAGGTACATAAGCACTTTACAGCATTCCAGGGTCCAATGTATGTAATGAGAATTGAAAGTCAAACAATTGTGCCAATGAGTCACTGTTTTGATATGGCTGCCATGTAATCAGATCTTATCCAAATCTTTTGCATTATAAACCAATTATGTAGCCAAGAGTGAGATCTATCTTTCATACACCACTAGGGTTCACCCAGGATTAGCATTTAGTTTGGAATATCACCATTAGTGTAAAACATGAAAACATTGGGACAATTGTTTGAGCCACTGTAACTCGATGTGATATGATCATTTCGTCGACACACACACATTCATCTCATGTTCTAGGCGCTCTGGGATGCTATGTGGATTGCCTGGGGCATGCACAGTGCTGTTTGTCTGAGCCAGCTTGTCTTGAGCTTGACTTGGTGGGTCATCTTCACCTTTTTGCTCTATCCATGCATGATTCATTTGTGACACTACTTGTACCATTTTAGGTACATTCCTCACGTCTTCATCGTGCTGGACAGCTGCTTGTGTGTCTGCTACATGGACCATATCAATTTGTGCCAGGTGAGTGATACCCAGCCAATTTGCACATTGAGCATATGTGCTTGTGGTCTAATATCTCCTGCAGCTCCTTGGGTCAGTTATGAGAATCTTTGTCACTGTTCGATGCTGCCAACACATTTGTCTCAGTACTGGAAAGTACAGTGTTCGAGCTCGCTAATCCACTCCACTCCTCCTTGAGCTCAGTGCTCGGAGGCTTGTCACTTTGTGGTGTAGGTTCATCATGACCATCAGGCAGTTTGGGTGGGATTGGAGGTGTGTCCTTGTCATCTGATAGGGTAAGATGCTCCCTCAGAGCCTCTTCAATGGGACTGGTTCCAATGCACTCCCCCTCAAACTCAACATTTGGGGGTGCATCCAAGTCCTATCCATTGACCACTATGTCTGCATGCCCATGCATGACATTTCCAGTCGGTTCAACTTCAACTACATTGGTTGACTCAACAACATGGAGTTCAGCCATCTTGACCTGTGTGTATACCTCTGTGGGTTTGCCGAGCAGTGCAGGTGTGCTGTTAGGTATGTGTGCTTCCTCTGCTTCATCTGTTGATTTGGTAGGCATTTCAGGTGGACTCTCATCAACACAGTTTTTGCCTGCTTCCTCAGGATCCTTTGACTCTTGTGTCTTGACCATCTTGACCTTCACCTCTGGGACCTACTCTTCGCCACATCCCATCCTTGCGTGCTCAACATGAGCAGTGATGGGGGGGGGACTCTGTGGGCATGTTAGGATGACACTCATTGTCACCCATTGTGTTCCCAGGGTCTTCCATTGTCTTCAAAGTCAAAACCTTGGCTGTTGGTGGTAGGTCACATTAGCAAATCCTCAAACTACTTTGCCATGCTTTGTGGGAACTTTAACTGCACTTTACAGCATTCATGCATAAAGCGTTCTATAGCTTTCAAAGTAGACCTGAAATCGTTCAAAGTGCTTTCAAAGTGCTTTACAGGTACTTTGGCATTTTTGAGTTTCACTTCTTCCCTTCACTTTAGAGCTTTTGAATGCAGTACCACTTTACCTGCCTGAAAAATGCTTCGAAAAAAATGTCATTATTCCAAAATTATAGCAAGCCAAATATATATGAAGGAGCACAGTGAGCAGTATTAATCAAGCAGTATAACAGGGCAATGATTGTCCAAAAAGAAACTGAACAACTGAGGACAACTTTGTAGCAGCAAAAAAACAGGCAGCAGAGAACTTGCATGACAATACAAACAGTGATGCAACTTGCAGTGGAAGAAAACAGAGACAGAATTAGAACGAGATAAATCCTATACAAGAGGCATTAATACATTCGAGAGAAAATGTGATTACTCACAAATTTAAGCATATTCATCCTCGAGGTGATCCTGACTGGCGGACGCACCCTTCTCTTCGGCTTCTGGCTGCAGAGTACAGAACAGCACCCATGAATTATGGAGGATTTCAGCCAACTGGGCACTAGTATGGTGATCTGTAGCTCAAGTAAATCCTCATGTGGCATCCCCCCAGTTCTGGTTGGAGAAAGCATGCTCGCCAGTAGTTACCTTACCTGCTTGCTTGTTGAGTGTGGCAGGTGCAGATGGTGTTGCTTTCCCTTTCATGACAGTTTTCCACCTGAAGGTATTGATCAGACATAGGCCATGCTTCATCTGTGAGAGAATGGCAGGAATGTGAGTTGATGTGGGGGTGGAATGGAGGAGCAAAACAATACTGCTGCACAACCAAGACCTAGAATGCCCTTGATACTGCCATGTGTGACATCATTTGTCAGAAGGTCATCAATGTGGACATGACCTGTGATGTAAGGGAGATATGTCAACACAAGCAGCTGGATGATAAACATAGACGTGAATGCTTGCTGGAGATCTTTGATGAGATCTTCATAGATGAAGCTATTGTCCTTGAGGAGTTCTTTGACATCAGTAGCGATCTCTTCTTGCATCTTGCCTGAAAAAAAACTCGAACACAATGCATGCGCTGCAGAGCCTACACTGTGCCTCCAGTTACAGAGATATTGGTATGCCTGTCAAGGCACATTAGCCACTATCCAAAGATCAAAAAAATCACATACCACATCTGTTGTGAGCTCGGAAGCAAGAACAGTCAAACCAGGGAATACAGCTGATATTGCCGATACCAGCATGGGAACAATGCTTCTCTTTGGAGTAGACCACATGTTCAGTTGGGTGCCAGTCACATGACAAAGAGTAGGGAGAATCTTTCAATTTCCAACCTTGCTGCCATGGGTCGTGCTTGAACCAGTCTGGCTGAGGAGATCCATTGTGGCAGGGTGTCCCAGGCAATAGTGATACTCGGGCAGTGTGGATGGCACCCAGTTCACTCTTGACTTTCTTGGACACAAGCTTCTTGGACATGGTCACCATGGTCTGATAAGACACCATTCATTAATAGCATGTAAATCATATATCAAACAGTGCATATAAAACTCACCTGGATAGTTAAATGTACTGGTGCCACATTCTCTTCACCACACAGCTTATTTTCTGTTGTCATTTCCACATCAATGAGATCACAAATATTCTCCTGGGCTAGATATATGCCTTCATTAGAAGGTTCAAGCTTGGAGGCATCAATGTATGCATCCTCCAGCTCAGCCCACTTCCTTTTGAGGAGGTTATCAGCCCCAGCTGACAGCTGGCACTTGAGGTTAATATTGAAGGTGTGAACATTGAAAAATGATTGGACCTGGGTTTCATGCTCTATGTTATGATTTCCCCTCTTTCCTCTCTTCGTGCAAATGTCACCTTTATTTAGTGTTACATGACACAGTTGTATTTGTTACGATTTCCCTTTCCTTCTACACTATTTTGGACATATCTTTCTTTTCTCCTGATGGCTCCTCCATGGTAACCCACAGATTCACCTTTCCTTCGCCATCAAGCTTCTTCCACCACATGTCCATCTTCCATGCATTGCCTCATTCATCTCCATCTTATCTCTGACTCATCAACTCCATACATAGCTTCTTTCATTGATGCCTGTCAACCGGGTTCTTTTTCATTCCGATGCTTCTCTAAGCATCGCCTTCTTATCTTTTACCCTAGATCCTGCATCGCCCTTCACCAATGCAGTACTCATACCCTTCACCCTGCACTGCCTATCACCAGTGTGGTTCCCTTTTTCCTTTCTTGTCCTGGTCCGTGCTCACCTTCCTTGGGTATATAAACCCTTATAGCACAACCATGTACTTTAGCTTTGAGCTCCGCAATCTTAGCTTTGGTTTTGCCTTGTGAACTTGTGGGCTTGCCCCCTTGTCTCCTCATCCAGTAAGGCATCGTATTGCCTTTCTAGTCCTAGTTGGCAAGGCCATTCTTGAGCCTTTCCAGTCCTTCTCCGGAAGCACCCATTGAACACCTTCCACCCTTGTCCTTGTTCCCAGTCCCTCCTTGCAGCTACGTGCGCACCTACCCGGTCCACATGTAACAGTATTACACATTGTTCCACAATATTCTTTCAGATTCTATTGTGCTTATGAAGCACTCCTTTTTTGCTATTGGTTTTCATTTCATTTCATGACATTCACAACGTTCTATGCTTAGTCACAGACATTCTGTGAAGTTCCATGATATTCCATGACTCAGGTATATAAACTTTCGTCATCACTCTCCTACTCCTTAGCTTAGACCTCCTTGCAGTATACCTTGTACCTTTGACAAATACTACCCATTTCATCAGGTTGTCCTGTGTTGCCTAGTCTTCACCCTACTCTTGAGTGGGCGATCTTGTTATTATCCTTGCTAAGCTCCTGCCAATTCCTCAAGGCAGTCCTAGTCCTTGTCGCCAATCCATTAGGCAAATACCTTGTCATTAGACTTTCCAGCAAGGCTACATTTGCCCCTACCCAGGTCAACCGTAACAAAAGGTCTAGGCTCTATTTCCACAACTACCACTGGGTAGATCTCCATCATTGCTCCTTGACACATTGCTCCTAGGCTCCTCAGCTTTGACACTAGGACATAACAAGAACCCCTCGTATCCATAGACCTCAAATCATCACCTTCCCCAACAGAACAACATCTACTAAATCTCCTTCATGATGATGAGGATACCCCCATCTCCACTGCCGGTGAAACCCAGGATGCTACTGTGCTGTCCCATCAACTCTCTGGTTCTTTGAATATTCCCTGTGTCCCCATCCTGCCATCTCCAACCCCTATCTCTAGACAACCTACATTTCAACTTCCTTGTCTTCTCCCATAACCTATGTCTTCCACATTCAAACCAGTTGAACTCTGCCTTGGATTCCCTGAGTCAGTCAATGGCTCCTATGAGAAAGCCATCCCATGGCTTGACTCGATTTTCACTTACCTCCTTATTAACGAGGAAGTCTATAACTCAGACAACAAACAAGTCGCTTTCACCTTGTCCCACATGAAAGAAGGGCAGCGGCTACCTGGGCTGCCACCTTCAGGACTTTTGGTGATTTCATCAAAGAATTTAAAACTATCTTCAAACATGCTGATACACAAAACAATGCCATCAACCACCTTTCCATTTGACGTATTTCCCCACCAAAAGGGAAAGAAGAAACATGGGGAACTAGGCTTAACCAATTCATCACTGAATTTCACAATGATATCGTCCTTTCTAGAATCAAGAACAAGTGGGTATTGATCAGCTACTTTGCTGCTGGTCTCCCCCCATCCCTGATGAGACACATCATGTCCATGGACACCTTACCAACCAAAGTAGACCAATGGTATGAAAAAGCTGTACATTTCCAAACTCAATGGGAGCAAGCCCAGCATCTAGCAAAGCAACACTCTGGCTTGTCCACCTTGTGACCTTTCTCCACCCTGTCTGGGAACGCTACCACCCAAATGCGTGACCCAAATGCCATGGATGTCGACACTGTTTCCTTTCCTTTGAAACTCACCCCAGAAGAACGATGAAGATGCATTGCGGAGAAAAGATGTTTCCACTGCTGCAAAGAAGTACATTCAGCAGAAAACTGTTGTACCTCACCAAAAATGCCTACTCCCCTTGTCACTCGACCCCACATTCAGCAAACCAAAGAAACTACAGCAAGCTTGATTGAATTTGATGATGAAACAATCTTGACAGTCGGAAAAGTTGGTTTTACAGTGCCAAAGAAGGATTTTTAGAAAGGGGACCTCGATTGACACGAGTAGTTCCCACCTCTTTTCAATGTGCCAATGTACTTGTATCTGCAACCTCAAAAGAATCTATGGTTGTCCTCCTGGAGCTCATTGTTCCTTCACCCACATTGCAAACCATTGAAACCAAAGCATTAATCGATAGTGAAGCAGACCTTTCTTGCACTGACTGGGGATTTGTTAAAAAACATTGACTCCCAACCACCCGACTTACTGCTCAAATCCACATGACCAACTTGAACCAAGAACCAACAGTCAAAGGAGGAGTATACTTTACCATCACCCTTTTCATTCATATCAATGGGCTTACACACATAGTTCTTTTCTATGTTATGAACTGTGGGCATCAGAACATTATACTTGGACTTTGTTGGCTCAAAGTGGTCTACCCTTTGATTTATTGGACTTCACAAACTCTATTCTTTGATGAATCTACTAACCAATCAAAAGAATTGGTTGCCTTACATGATGATTATGTCCGCCTGGAGTCAGCCAAATACCAATGATACCAACCCAAGGAAGAACCCTCCCAAACAATATATCAACATTGACTTGGTCTATGACTCCCAGCTCTATTACTACTTAGACTATGAATCAGAACAACAATATCTAGTCCAAGCAAACGACAACCACATCATTCACCGGATCCTTCGTGTAGGACACTGCCTCATTCCAAAAGGAGACCCTTGAATCACCAAGCTAACTACTGCCATGGAACTTGCCATGGCCACAGAACAAAACAAACAAAAGGTTCAACTTCCTTCCATTTATGCCGACTTCACTTCCGTTTTCTCCAAGGAAGCTACAGATCACATACCTCCATCCCATCCCTATGATCATGAAATTAACCTCACGGAGTCCTTCACCCCCAAAATTAGCAAACTCTACCTGCTCACTCCTCAGGAGAATCTTTTCTTGACGAAAACTTGAGAGCAGGAAAGATATGCCCATCAAATTCCCCTCAAGCATCTCCCTTCTTCTTTGTCAAAAAGAAGAATGGAGGACTTTGCCCTTGTCAAAACTACCAATATCTCAATGAACATACTATTTGCAATGCATACCCCCTCCCTCTCATTTTAGATCTTGTTGATAAACTCAAGGATACCAAGGTCTTCACTAAATTTGACGTTCACTGGGGTTACAACAATGTCCATATCAAAGATGGTCATCAATGGAAAGTGGCATTCATCACTCACAAAGGACTCTTCGAACCAACCATAATGTTCTTTGGAATGACCAATTTCCCTGCCACCTTTCAGCGTTTCATGATGGACTTCTTTCGTGACATGATCGCTGAAGGATGGCTGGTTATCTATATGGACAACCTCCTTATCTACTCCCCTGACTGACAACTCGATAAACAATGAACTTGTCATGTCCTCCAATGAATAAGCGAACTAGACCTTATCTCAAACTAGAGAAATGTGTTTTCACTGCTACTGAAGTTGAATACCTTGGGATAATCATTAAACTAGGCCAGTTGGCCATGGATCCCATCAAGCTGGATGGTATTGCATCCTGGCCTACCCTTTGGGATGTTCATTCCTTCCTAGGCTTCACAAACCTTTACCAAAAATTCATTCCTGACTACTTGACTGTCACTCATCCCCTTATTGATCTTACCAAAAAGACCATCCCTTGGCATTGGACCCCTGCCTGTCAGCAGTCATTTGACCAGCTGAAAGCCCTCTTTCTTGCCAAACCAGTCCTCCATCTTTCTGACTTCTTTGCCCCATTTGCCATTGCCACAGACACCTTCCAATATGCCTCTAGGGCAGTACTTCTCCAAATGGATGTCAATGGTGATTGGCATCCTTGCTTCTAATTATCTCAGTCCAGAATGAAAGTATGATATTCATGGCTGCAAACCCTTAGCCGTTATCCGCACTCTCAAAGAATGGTGACATTATCTACATGGTGTTACGATTTCCCCTATTCTTACTCCTTTCATGGGAACCCCTAACTTCGGTCTACAACGTCGCCCTCGGCATACTCCTTTGGATCCTCCTCGCGCTCCTCGTGCTGTACCCGCTGAGTACAGCCTTCCTCCGCTCGTTCCGACTCGTTCCTTAAGCACACCTCATGTTCATCACGTGCTCACCTCGAGGCTTCCCTTTAGCACTGCCTTGCTGCGGCTTCCATTCCAGCATCGCCTTGCTGCGGCTTCCTTTCACAGCCTCACACCACGAGTTCCCCTCGTGCTTACTCGAGTCATCCTTATTCCTGCTCCGGACCTTATCCTCGGACCTTCCCTTGTCCTCATGTTCGGACCATACCCATGATCCTTCCTCGTTCCCTCAGACCTCATGGTCATCCCTAGATCCCCGTCTCTCGATCTCCACCTCATGAACGCCTCGTTCCCTCCTCGTGCATTCCCTCAGCCTAACCCGAATCCTCACACACCGACCTCGCCATTCCCCGGCTCCCATTGACTTACTCAACATGAGTCATCACCCCTGTCTCTGACTCATCATTGAGTCCGCTTCCTTTTCCTTTCGCTTCTTTGATCTTTCTTTCCCTTCATAGAATACCCTTAGCCCTATGCTCCCACATGCATAGCCTTGGCTTCTCTTCTCGCACAGCCTACTTCCTGTGCTTTCCTTCGTATTCTATGACCTTCCTCCGCACAGCCTATGACCAGTGCTGTCCTCATTCCACACAGCCCTTGACTGGTGCTGTTCTCTCTTTCCTTTCTTGACATGGTCCATGCCCTTACCTTACGCTATATAAACACTCGTAGCACGTACCATGTTCTCTATTCTTGATCTCCCTGGGTTTACTCCTAGTTCCTGGACCTACCCCTAGTTCCTAGATCCACCCTAGTCCCTTGTACCTCCTGCAATCCTAGCCCCTTTGCTGATTCCGTGCTCGACCCGGTATACGATCCCCTTTGCTGGCATCATACGTGCACAGCATACGTCTTCGCGTACACCATTGACGGCATCGGCCAAGGTTTCCCTCATCCTCGACCTCACCAGGGCTACGTGCGAGCTTACCCAAGCCCACACGTAACACATGGTTCCCCCTATTCAGGCCTTCTGTCATATCCCGAACTCCACAATCCTACTCTGTCGCTCTGCAACCCTACTCCATCTTCCCGTCCTCCTCCAAACTCCCAAGTCCAACCCCGCAACCCTGTTCTATTCCGCTCAGTATGAGCCACTTTGTATCAGATGACTTTTTGACTTTAACTATTGATCTTTGACTTATGAGATTCATTTCGTATCCATCAGACTTAGATGTTGTTTGCGATCGTTTGCAACCATGTTTGATACCCTGTCCATCATTTGATTCTATGATAGCCGTCCATTCATCTGACTTTTGTTTCATACTCTGTTCTGTTTTGTTCTGCTCTGCACTTATGTATAAAAGCCTGTCGATAGTCACTAGAGTACCTCAGTTCGAATATCGACTTAAGTTCAACTCCTCTTCTGTTCTCTGACTTCTGTCTAAGCTCCCTTACTCGCATCCAACCCCCACTCAACTTTGCTGCCAGTCAGTGTTAAGTCTTTCCGCTCCAACTCCGGAAATACCAGGATGAGAATCTGACAAGGATGCAGTGCTCCGTTAGAGTCACTGAAGCCAAAGTCCTGACATACCGAGCTATCCCGGAGTTGTCACCGGAGTAGTCGGAGTTGACCTGACCCGACTTTAACATCTTCACTGACCATAAGAATTTAACTCATTTTCACCAAGCGCAAACTCTCAATCAGTGACAAGCTCGCTGGCTCCTTGATCTTGCAGACTTTGATATCTGCATTATTCATGTTCCCAGGTCCCGTCTTGCCATGCCTGATGCTCTCTCTTGCCAGCCCAATCATCCCTGTCCTCTTCCGACAACACTGGTGTCATGCTCCTCACTTCCTTTCTCTTCATCAACCTCATCAATGCCACTTTTCATCATCATCTTGTTTCCCACTCCATCTCTGATCCCAAGCTTTGCAGGCTTTGTATGGCACCATTCCCCCCACCTTCTATTCTCGTCTCTCCAATTGGCAGTATTCAGATGGCATCCTTACTTATCAGGGCTGCATCTACGTTCCCCTTGATAGTGATCTGCGTTGTTCCATCCTCCACTGCTGTCACAACCATGAAACTGCCGGTCACCCCAGCTACCTTAAAATGCGTCAATTGGTCACCACTGAGTTTTGGTGGCCTGGCTTTGCACAGTTTGTGCGCCAATATGTTGACTTCTGTGCTGTTTGTAAACAGGCCAGGGCCATACCCACCCTTCCATTCCTCCTCTCATGCCCATCCATTCCTCCTGCACCCATTCCTTCCAGCAAATTTCCTGTGACCTCATCACTGTCCTTCCCCCCTCCTTGGGCTTTGACTCTTTTCTGATTGTGGTCGACCACGGACTTATGAAGGGGGTGATGCTCTGTCCAACTGTCAAAACAGTCACTGTGGAAAGCATTGCACACTTCTTCCTCCATGTCTATACTCACTTCAGTCTCTATGACAAAATCATCTCAGATCGCAGTTCGCAATTTGCCTCAGCTTTTGCAAAGGAATTAGGGCAACTTCTTAATTACTCCATCGCCCTGTCCACCACATATCACCTACAGACCGATAGAGAAACTGAACATGTGAATCAAGAACTCAAAACCTAGCTTTGTATCTTCTGCAGAAATAACTCCACTTCCTGGCCCTCTCTAATTCTGCACGTTGAATTCACTCACAATCACCATCCTCACTCCATCACCAATCAATCACCATTCTATCTCATGATGGGATATGAACCCCATGCTCTTCCCTCAGTACTTACCAAAGCTTCTATTTCTACTGTTGAAACCTATCTTAAATCCCTTCTTGCTGCCCGAAACAAAGCCCTTGCTGCCCATGAACTTGCCTGACAAGTAATGAGTTCTCACACCCACAGGACATTCACCCCATTCACCAAAGGAGATAAAGTATGGTTGGAAGCAAGGAATCTCAACTGATGAATTGATAACCCAAAGTTTGCTCCCAAACAAGAAGAACCCTTTCTTATCATGGAAGTCTTATCACCGATCACGTACTGCCTTTGCCTTCCAAAAACCTGGAAGATCCATCTGGTCTTCCACGCTTCTCTCTTATCCCCCTATCACGAAAACCAGGTGCATGATCCAAACTTTCCCAAACCACCTCCTGACCTTGTCAGTGGAGAAGAAGAATTCGAAATCAAAAAGATTCTACGACATCACAGTCCTCCTAATTCCCACTCCTTTTTGATCCGATGCAAAGGGTATCCGCTGGAAGATAATTCCTGGATACCTGAGCAGAATTTGAAACATTCGAAAATTGTCCTCCTCAAATATAAAAGACGACACTCCTCTACCTTTCCTTCCATCGCCTCCTCTTGAAACCAACATGTCTATTGGACCAACTTCTTCCACCATCTCCACTGTCTCCTCCCTTCCTTCCACCACCGTTGACGCTGACCAACATTCTGATGAGGCTGATGCTCAATGGACTGTTGCCACTGGAAGTTGGGGACAAGCTTCTCCTATCCTACCTCTTGTCCAATGTCTCACCCCTCTCCATTCCTCTCTTCCAACTTTTTCACTTGACCCACCAACCATCTCTGCTATCGATGTTCCTCTTTTTGCTCATCATAGACATAATTCTCATTTACATATTGAATCTTCTTTCCATCGTGTTTCCCAACTCTGTGACACTACCTTTAGCCATACCCACAATGCTCACCTGGACAATCAATCTCCATTCCTCTATCTTTACCACCTCTTCCTTAGCATTTCGTGACTCACCCTTGCCTCGGCTAACCAACTGAGGATCACTCATCACTTCAAGGCCCACCATTGACGACTCTGGGCAATTCAGCTCTCCCTTGAAGAAGACTTGTTGCAACTCATGCATCAAATGGACTTCCCATTGTGGATGATGTCGCAGAATATCACAGCCGCTTGGATGAAATACCCTACACTCCTGCCCTGCCTTGCACGTCCCCACCTAGGGCATAGCGTGGGTATGGGTAACCCACATTGGTCTGGGGTATGGATACTGAAGGGTATGGCTGTGGGTCAGCTTTGGCTAAGCTACCACTCAACCCATACCCACCATCAAGGGTATGGGTATGGGTATTGACTTAATATCCATGGATATAGGCTTAATACCTCAAGTTCTATCACTCAAGTAAGATAACTATCCTCTATTTGATAACTTTCAACATCTAATAAGTTTGTAGTACATGTCAATAAAGAAAATATTATACCAAGTCATGCACTATCCTCTAGTAAATGACTGATACCCATGGGTAAACCCATGTGGGTTGGTACCCATACCCTCAAGGATATGGGTGTGGGTATCAGCCTGCTAGCCCATAGTCATACCCATACTCACAGTTGTGGGTATGAGTGTGGGTATGACCCAAGATACCCCAGGGTATATCCATGCTATGCCCTATTTCTGCCATATTCCTCCTCCTCTCCAACCTCCCCCCTCTCTCTAGCAGAGTTGGAGGAACTCAAATGTGTCGATGACTATCTCAGTAGGCATAACAGTCAGGATATCCTTACCCCCAATCATCCTCAATACCACGAAGTGTGCTTTATTTGCCATTGTCTTGGTTACACATGCCCATATTGTGACTTATATCAATGTCTCACTTGCCTTTACTGAAGTCCCAGATATTCCCAAACCCACTGCCCCAAGCAAATGACTTGTCATCGCTCTCACCCTCCTACTCTCACCAATCACGATGCTCCCCTTTATCCCAACCTATTCCCCCTTCTCATATCTGAGATCCCTTCTCATTAGGACATCTCCGTCCCTTTCCTTATCCATGCAATAGTCCTGTATACCATTCCCCTTCTCCTCCTACTATTGACACAGACATCATCTCCCCCGAGGGATACTACAACATGGATGGTTGGGATACAATTCCCTTGCTTAATCTGTCCTTGTCAGTGACTCGTATGCTAGTCCAAGGGTAATGTTACGATTTCCCCTTTCTTTCCTCTCTTCGTGACAGTATCACCTTTATTTAGTGTCACATGACATAGTTGTATTACACATTGTTCCACAATATTCTTTCAGATTCTATTGTGCTTATGAAGCACTCCTTTTTTGCTATTGGTTTTCATTTCATTTCATTTCATTTCATGACATTCTACAACGTTCTATGCTTAGTCACAGACATTCTGTGAAGTTCCATGATATTCCATGACTCAGGTATATAAACTTTCGTCATCACTCTCCTACTCCTTAACTTAGACCTCCTTGCAGTATACCTTGTACCTTTGACAAATACTACCCATTTCATCAGGTTTTCCTGTGTTGCCTAGTCTTCACCCTACTCTTGAGTGGGCGATCTTGTTATTATCTCCTGCCAATTCCCCAAGGCAGTCCTAGTCCTTGTCGCCAATCCATTAGGCAAATACCTTGTCATTAGACTTTCCAGCAAGGCTACATTTGCTCCTACCTGGGTCAACTGTAACACTCTACTTCTTCATCAAATTCATACCATGGTGGTATCTGGCTTTTAGGATCAGCTTTGGCAAACTCTTCTTGAGCAGACTGTTCGGTGCCCAAAGGTGGCACCTATGAGTTGTCTTCATGTGAATGGGCATGGTATGTGTCGATCTCAGGGCCCCCAGCAATGGCGACAGGCTGCTATTCAGCATCAAGTGAGTGATGTGGCAATACTTTCAGTAGTGAATAATAGCATACTTATAGCTTTTTATTAAGCACAGCAGCTCTTCTCTCCAATTCATCATCCTGGTCTTCATTGACATTGCCAACACCACCCACCAATTCCTCTATCTCATTGGGCAGTCATCTATATTGTCAGAAATACAATGATTGTCATACCTTCAGTTGGATTGCTAGTGGGAACCTCAGGCTCAGTTGGAGGAAAGCCACCTATATCACTAGCTATCAAAATTGTTGAGGTTCCAGAAATGGATATATTCTTGGGGTTCCTGCTTAGGCCTGGATTCACACTCTGTGCAAATCTTTTCTGACTAGTGTTGCCATGGCTTGGCTAGTTGAGAGCTGGCTACAGCTTCCCATGACTATGGCCCAACTCAGCTGCTTATATCACAAGGAGCTGTTGTCATGCAGTGCACCTTGGCTTGCCTAGCTGGAATAGCCAACTTATGGCCGAAATTCTGCCAGGTATGGCTCTAGCCGGCTACGGTCAACTAGGAGTTGACTTTGAGTTGATTACACAGCAGTAAAAAACACACAATGTTACATAGAATTGCAGAGTCGGACTGACTCGGATGACATGGGGTCACAGACAAAGTTGGGTATCTCATAATGACTTGTATACATTCTCCAAGTTGTACACAATGATACTATATGTCAACACCATACTACCACACTCAACGAACCCAGGCCAGCCTGCTACTGCACCAAAGACTCGGCTCCTGGCCCTTGTTTCTCTTTTCCTTGCTAAGTACACATGCTGATCAGTCACAGACTAGAAAAAATAAAAATACAACTCACATTTATTCCTTGGAATCGTGGTCATTACAGCCACGGCCTGTTTGCCAATTGGTTGGATTTACTGTGGTTGTCGAGGTTGGGGGCACTAAAAGGTCACAAAAATTCTTGCATGACAATGAATTCTGCAGTGGTGGAAAGGGTTGCTCATCTTCTGTCAGCTTGGTGAGATCAAGTGAACAACAACTGGTGACTGATGGACTGTGTGAGCATCTGTGCAGTAGCGAACAAAGAAACTCATAGTCAGGCTTTGCGGTGTGGGCGAGAGAACAACAATAAGTGAGAAAGATGGAAAATTCTTGAGGGAGACCTTCATAGTGTTGCTGTGACTTGGCTACAGCTCAACTTTGCCAACTTAGTGAGCAGCTTGGCTTCATGTAACTCGACTTCACATGACATCGGCTCAGTCCAGCCCAGTTAGTCAGCCTGACTGGCTGGAAGTCGGGGGTTAGCACATGTGGTCAATTAGCATATTAACTACTATTCTTTTCCTAATCCCAATTAGCCACACTCACCATATCATAGCAACACAAGTAGTCATATGCTCAACAGCACTCAGGCTCTGATTCATGATGCCACTCAACATTCAAGTTTGTGCCCAACCACCACCACCTTCAAGCCACCACAAAGACATGATGGGTATAATTACAGGGTCTCACACTTGCCAACCACCCATTCATACTGAGTGAGTGAGAAAGCTCACCTCAGGCCACTCACCACCAACAGACTTGCCACCTGACCTACTGCACTGGTCTAATAGTTCGTCCACGATTGCACTTGTTCTTGCACTCCACCAACAAACAACACAGTGATGCCAATCAACCACTTAACCTGCTCATTCGCCACCCAACAACCCACTCATTTGCCACCTAACCCACTCATTCACCACCCAACCTGCTTGTTTACCACCCAACCCACTCATTTGCCACCCAACTTGCTCATTTTCCACTCAACCTGCTCGTTTGCCAGAATTGCCACTCAACCCACTCATTCGCCACCCAACTCACTTGTTCACCACCCAGCCTGCTTGTTCACTACCTTCAAACCCACTCAACGGTCACTCACCCGTCCCGACCTACTACTAGTACTGCCACCTAACAATTGTGATGTCACAATGACAACACGACAGCGACGGTGCCACAAAGAATGATGATACAATGATTGAAACGATACATGATCTGATCTTAATGAAGACAATGCGAGGACGACAATATGAACAATGATACCACCATACATTCAGCCAATTAATCTGTTGTCATGCAGATTTCTGACAAGAAACTGCCTGCTAGTAAATCAAAAGAGCTACAAGAGCACCAGATCTGTTTGTGTCCCACCAGCAACCACCACCACCACCACTTAATATTGAAGATATGATGCATGACGATCCAACATGAGGACTACATGACAACAACAACAACAACAACCAATAGCATGATGATTGATCCAATAATGACAATGCAACAATTGATGCA
The DNA here is from genome assembly GCA_038088635.1 of Veloboletus limbatus. NCBI lineage: Eukaryota > Fungi > Basidiomycota > Agaricomycetes > Boletales > Boletaceae > Veloboletus > Veloboletus limbatus. The sequence continues at coordinate 35,742 of JBBPJJ010000061.1, forward strand.
TGATGACAACTCGTGTCCTACCACCGCCACTTGTACAGTCACCACATCATGACCACTCTATGGCCTTTATACCCACGAACATCCCCCAACCAGTGTGACTGTGAGCTTGCCTGGCTATTCTTATGGTAAGTGTTCCTTGCCTCTCACTAAAAAACCTGACATTGAACTAACTTGGTCATCAAGTTCTCAGCCACCCAATGCCACTGAGCCGCCATTTACAAGGTAAGCTTCTGAAATGCCATGAGACCAGTACTACAATGTTAACAGCCTTGATGAACAACATCCACGACATGTTATGGTCAGCCTGGGTAGGGTTGAACATAGCCATGTAAAAATGAAGGTTCGCCTTGAAGATTCAGCAAGTCAAAATAGAGGTTCATTCTAAGGTAAGGACGACAAGGACTGTGTCTCCCTTGGAGAATTGGGAGGAGCTTAGTGACAAGGAGAAAGTGTCTACTCAATAGTAAGACAAGGACTAAGATAACTGAGGACAACCCGTGATATTAGAAAGTGTAGTCGAAGATACAGGAGGAATCCACAAGGAGGTCTAAGCTAAGGTATATAGGACAGAAGGCGAGGGTTTATATACCTAGGCCATGGAATATGAGAGAACTCTGTGGAATGTCTATGAGTAAGCAGAGAAGGACATGGAATATTATGGAAGGAAAGGAGGACCAATGTCAATAAGAGAGCACTTGGTGAGTGCAATAGAAACTGAAGGAATCCTATAGAAGGGTTTGTAATACAAGTGTGTCATGTAACACTAAATAAAGGCGATAGACGAAGGTAAAGGAAGAAAGAGAAACAAAAGGGGTGAAATGTAACACGACACCTTTGGCAATGCCTTGCTTAGTCATGACCACCTTCACCAAGCCAACTTCCCACTGAACGATCTCAGCATCCCACATTTTCTCACAGCCACCTGGTGTCCTCATATTTTTCTTCCAATATTCTCCCTGTCCGTCCTCCACAACCACTTCAAGGTGTCCCGATGAAGTTCAAACCTCAGGAATCAGGATTACACGTCACTGTTACGTGTGGGACGGGTAAGCTCGCACGTAGCCGCAAGGTGACTAGGACTGGGGGCGAGGACTAGGACTTGAAGAAGGCTTCGTTATAGAGAGGCCTTAATTAGGACTGAGGGACTTGGGACCGAAGTTGAACTGAGAGGCAAGACTGGCATAGAATTGCGGAGCTCAAAGTTAAAGAGTACAAGTCGTGCTAGTGTGGTTTATATATGTTGGGCTAGGCTAGCACGGACCACGACTATGAAAGGAAAAAGGGAGGAAAAGGGTAGATGAAAGAACATCGCAGAATGCGATGGAAGCGGAAAGAACTCTGTTGAAGAGTAAAGAATAATGAGTAAGTATGACTCGGTGTATGAGTCAACCGTAGAAGTCCAAGGAAATGGAAAGAAGGAAAGTGAATGTAATCTTGATGACGGATGGAAGGTGAAACCGTAGTTTACCGTGAAGAAGTCATCAAGACGAAGAAGAAACGAAAGAAAACATACGAATTGTAGCTAAGCAAAGAAAGAATCGTAACATTACCCCCCCACTACGCCTTGAGTCTCTGACGAGAACCAGTTCTTGAGACACATATGGGCCGCGGAGGTGACTTAGAGATCCAAAGCAAAAGCACCGGGGGAACCTGTGATGTTTGCATAGGCGACGTCATCCCAAACATCTCGACATGCATGTCGTTGTTGGGAAGTGGGGAGATAGGGGAGACGGTACAATGGCGACGAGAGGCGGAGGGATGCTGTGGAGGACGAGGGAAAGAGCCTGATCCCGAAAGAGAATGTTGAGTGAGGGATGATCCCGACGACGATGAGGAGGTCAGTCGACGGGGAGGTTGAGGTCGTGGCCGGGTAGGATAGCGAACTTGTGCATGTCCTGGAGCCCAGACGAGGCATAATGGACACTGGTACTGGGGACATTGGGCGCAATGATGACCAAGGCGGTGACACTCAAAACAGGCTTCTGGATAGCGTGGGTGATTGGGAGGCAGGATAAGCCATCCGTCTAAACCGGCAAGCCATGCGTCAGTGTGAGCGAGTGATGCCTCGACGGCAGGGTCGAGGGGGGAAGAGGAGGCGCTCGGGGTGGGAAGAGACGAATAAGGAGGAGGTTGGACCCCTTGTGCGAGGGTTAGTTCCCGGGTGTAGCGTTCAACGTCGGCGAGGAATTCGCTGAAATGGAGTTGATATCCCACCGTGACGAGTGCACCACACAGATGATCTCGAATATGTCACAGAACTCCCATGACCAGGGTCATGTGGGCGTCAGGATTGGTGGAGTTGTTACGGATGAGGAGGTCCATGCGTTCAGTCTCGAGGAGAGCTTTGTATAGTGCGAGAAGGGGTGAGCCATAGTCGAGGTGACTGGTGGCTGGGATCGCCAGTCGGGAATCAGTGATGCGATGGAGCAGCACCTGGGCATATGTGTCATCCGGCGAATCGGTTCGGAGACGGTGAGACGCTGGTGGGAGAAGAACCGATAAAATCAGTGGGTGAGAACTAATAGGTCTAATAGCAAAGGGGTCTGGCGTATCTAACGCAGGTCTCACCACCTGCCAGGCATCGTCGGGATTCTCTCCCCACCCTGCTTCTGCGGCTACTGAATTTGAATCGCTGTGATCGTCCAAGTCGTTGTTGAGGCGAAGACGAATTGGTTCCAGAGCGGTGGTGAAGGAATGCAATGAGGAGGCGTCGTCGACCAATTCCAGAATGGGGGAAACAGAACGGACGGCGTAGGTCATACCCATGGTGAAGAAAGAGAAGGTGAGGGGAAGTTAAAAGGTATGGTGAAAAGGACAGTAATCATATCGACAAAAATAAGCGTGTTCAGAAGAATGGGAACTATGTACTTTGTAGCAAAATCGAAAGATGAAGTGCGAGAGTTTTTCTTTGGGAACGAAATCAAACATAAAATGGAAGGGAGAGAGAGAGGATGGGGGTTTTCAAAGTTTGTGACGTCTTTTATAGTCGTTCAACAGTGCTGTGGAATGTTTCAAGTTCCACTCGGGAACCCACAAGTCTTCTTCTGCTGTGTATCCTTTCCACCGGATTAGGAAGGAACAATGTGCTGCGGAACCACGATGGCGTCGGATTTCTTCAATTTCGTATTCCTCTTCACCTTCTATTAAGTCCAGCGGTGGTTGTGCGAAATGTGTTCCGTAAGTGTCATTCTCATGATAGGGAGAAAGAAGGGAGGTGTGGAATACCGGATGGATCTTCCAAGTCTTTGGGAGGCATAGCTGGTATGTGACTGGCGAGAAAACCTTAGTAATAACGAATGGTCCTTCTCGTTTCACGGCAAATTTGGGGTTGACTACAAGATGCTTTAAATTCCTTGCTTCCAGCCATACCTTTTCTCCTGCTTTGAACGGGGTAAACCGCTTTTTGGATCTGGCTGCCATGGTTTGTCTGGCAAGCTCGTGAGCAGCGAGGGCTTCGTTTCGTGCTGCGGTGAAAAGCAATATGCGCTGATTTACGGCTGGAAGGTTTGATGACGGAATAACCGCTGGTAAGGCTTGGGGTTCGAAGCCCATCATGAGAAAGAAGGATGATTTCCCTGTGACCGAATGAGGCCGATGGTTATGTGCAAATTCCGCCATTGCGATGTGATTGGCCCATGTCGTGGGCTCATTCCCACAGAAGACCCGTAAGTATGTTTCCACTTCTTGGTTCACTCGTTCCGTCTCACCATCGGTTTGGGGGTGGTAGGCGGTGGATAAGGCGAGCTCATAGCCAAGGAGTTTTCCTAGCTCCTTAGCGAAAGAAGAAGCGAACTGAGGACCACGATCTGAGATAATTTTGTCATAAAGGCCAAACCGGGTGAAGATGTGGGTGAAAAATAATGAGGCGATCCCTTCGGCCGTGACTGTGGTGGTGGTAGGACAGAGAATTACCCCCTTTGTAAGGCCATGGTCGACCACGACCAGGAGAGCATCGAAGCCGGAGGAAGAAGGGAGACCGGTGATCAGGTCGCAAGAGATCTGTTGAAAAGGGCGAGTACAAGTGGAGTGAATGGGCAAGAGAGGGGGAGCAGAGGGATGAGTGTTAACCTTATTCCGTTGGCAGGTGGCGCAACCGGCGACGTAACGACAAACAAATTGCGCCAAACCAGGCCACCAGTAGTGTTCAGCGACAAGTTGGCAGGTCTTAAGGTAACCTGGGTGTCCTGCCGTTTCATGATCGTGGCACCCGGACACAACGGTACGCCAAAGGAGGTCGTCACAGGGAATGTATAAACGACTGCAGTAGGAGAGTTTGCCATCAGCGTAAGACCAGTCGGAGGGAAGACGAGCAGAGGAGCCGGGAAGTGGGCGAGGGTTCAACCAATCAAGGACCAGGGGATCCGAAGCAGAAGCATCTCGGACCCGACGATCAAGGACATTATCGACAAGGTTGACAAAGAGGGAATTGGGGAGGAGGGTGACGTCGGCATTATCGGAGGGAGCATCGGTGGGGATATGATTGGGGCGACGGGAGAGAGCATCCAGCCTGGTGAGCAACTTTCCAGGAATGTGAGTAATACACAGATCGAAGTCCTGCAAGTCCAATAACCAACGAGCCTGGCGGCGGTTTAATAATTGCGCCTGACGAAAGTAAGTAAGGTTTTTGTGGTCAGTAAAAACCTGGACAGGAATAGAGGAACCAATAAGGTAATGTCGCCAGGCACGTAGAGCGCGGAGAATGGCCAGGAGCTCGCGATCGTGGATATCATAGTTCTGTTCGGCAGGCAAGAAGGACTGCGAGAGGTAAGAACAGGGGTGCCAATCCCTGTTCACATCTGGTTGTAAGAGAATGCTGCCGGTCGCCCATTTTGAGGTGTCGGTGGCGATGGCGAACGGCTTTGTATGATCGGGGAGTTGAAGGACGGGTTTAGTCAGAAAGGCCATTTTGAGCGAATCAAAGGCGGTCTGACAGGCTGGGGTCCAATCCCACGGAGTTGTCTTCTTTGTAAGATCAATCAGTGGACGAGCTAAAGTGGAATAATCGCGAATGAAACGGCGATAAAAGTTAGCGAAACCTAGGAAGGACCGAACGTCTTTGAGAGTGTTTGGCATTTTCCACGCGCGTATCCCATCGAGTTTTACAGGGTCCATGGCCAACTGTCCAGGTTTGACGATCATGCCAAGATATTCGACCTCAGGGGTATTGAAGACGCATTTTTCCAATTTGAGATGTAGGTCGAGGTCTGCCATGCATTGAAGAACGCATTTTGTATTGCGTTCATGGGTTTCCTGATCCGGGGAATAGATCAATAGGTCATCCATATAAATAACTAACCATCCTTCCGCTATCATATTGTGGAAGGAGTCATTCATGAACCGTTGGAAGGTAGCAGGGGAATTGGTCATGCCAAAGAACATAACGGTTGGTTCGAATAATCCTCGATGTGTGATGAAGGCCGCCTTCCATTGGTCGCCGTCTTTGATTCGAACATTGTTGTAACCCCATCGGACGTCAAACTTGATAAAATGTTTGGCGTCTTTTAGTTTGTCGATTAAGTCAGTGATAAGTGGTAAAGGGTAAGCATTGTGGACGGTATGTTCGTTTAAATATCAATAATCTTGACAGGAGCGGAGTTTTCCATCTTTCTTCTTGACGAAGAAGAACGGTGAAGCTTGTGGGGAATTAGACGGATGGATCTTGCCAGATTTGAGATGTTCGTCGATAAAATCATCCACTGCCTTAGTTTCATCAGTAGATAATGGGTAGAGTTTACTGATTTTGGGAGTAAAGGAATCTTTTAGATCAATGGCGTGATCATAGGGTCAGACCGGTGGTAAAGTCCCCACGGCTACCTCGGAAAATACCGACCGAAAGTTCTCGTATTGGGTTGGAAGGGTTACCTTTGGTTTATGGGCGAGGTTTTGTATAGCTAAGTCTGTCGATGTGGTGTAAGCTCGGACCATAGCAGGGGATACGCATCGTGGGGTCAAATATCGTTTGTCTCCTTTAACCACTCGGTTAATGCAATAGGACACCATCGCTTTTTTGGTGAAATCTTCTGGTCGGAGGAAGTTTTCGTTGTTTGTTTCGAGGTAGTCGTAAAGTCTTTTGTCGAAATCATGGGTTATTGCAACATGTTGTACTGGATGGGGCTTGATTTTGTAATATCCGGGGGCTTGTTTGCTTCGTTGGGCCTGTTCCTTAATTTCTGTAGTTAGGTCGTTGGATCAATCGGTTTCGGGTCGGAGTAGTAGGTGATTTCTTTTCCAATCGATCATGGGATCTTCTTGTTGTAGCCATGGAAAGCCTAGGATAATGCGATCATTTCTGCATCCCATAACGTGGAACAAAACTTTGGTGGTAATGTTTCCGATCGTGACATAGAGATTGGTAGTAAAATGAATTGTTCCTTTGATGTTTAAGGATCCGTCGACGTTTTTAACAGGGATCGGTTTTGGTAGTCGGGTGCAAGGGATTCGATTTTTTCGGACGAACCCCCAGTCAAGGCAATTGATATGTGCTCCAGAGTCTACGAGGGCAGTGGTGACGACGGTTTTCTTGGTACTCACGGGGATTGATAGCGCAGCGGTTATGAATAATGATTTCGTGGATTTAGATTGTACAGGCGAGTACTTATGGGAAGGAGAGGCTGACGTTGTTACAGACTCTCCTTTTAAAAAGACTGAACTTTGTTGACGAGGATTTCGTCGTCTTCATCGTCGCATTCCATCAAGTCCAGGATTTCTCCCGTCTCTTCTTCGTCAATTCTTTTCACAACTACATCGACATCTTCCTGCTTCTTTTCTCTCCAAGTGGCTTTAGTATTGACGAAGCGGGTTTTACATTTATTGGCCGAGTGACCTGGGAGACAACACTTGAAACAGAGCCCTCATTCTTGACATTCTTTACGAGATTCCGGCGTGAGCCTAGGTGGTCTAGAGACGGTAGTTGCATCGACCTCCATGGCATTCGGATCTTTGCGAGGAAAAGAAAACGGACGTGAGATTGAAGCGGATGTTTGGGAGGTACGCACTTTGATTTCTCTAACTCTGTCCCAAGCTGCATTAAAGGATGCTGCTTTTTCGTACCATTTGTCGATCGAGTCAGGTACTGGGTCCATGGTCATAATACGCATCATAAGATTGGAGGGGATTCCGGCAGAGTAGTAGCCGATCAAGACGTTGTGGTCAGTGATACCGGCGCGTGCAGCGTTGGTTTGAAACTCGGTGGTGTAGAGACTGAGGGAAGGGGTGAACACGCCTTTATTCAAGATCATCTTCTTTGTGGAAAGCCAACCGATGGCTTGGTTGACGACGTCATGATGTTTGAAGGCTCTGTTGAGTTTAGCGGTGAAAGAAGCCCAAGTACCCATGTTAAGAGTGCCATCGTTTTGTACGCAGCTGACACGGAATGTGGCTGCCTAACTCTTGGCTGATCCTTTGTTCATGTACGCTAGAGCGAAGGCGATTTGTTTAGCATCGTTGTTGTAAATCTCAGAGTTGGTGCTGAGATAGAACACCACATTGTTATACCATCCTGGGTATTCAGCATAAGCTCCATCGAACTCCTGAGGAGCATTGAGTCGTAACTCAGTGGGTCAATTAGTCATCGGTAATGCAGCGACAGGGGATCGAGGTGAAGGTTGAGCAGGCACTAGGGTTTGAAGTGGCGGTTGTACTGGGGTTACTGGCGAAGTTTCTTCGTTATCTTCGTCTGAATGTTCTGAGAGGTCTTCGTCGTCTGATGATTCTGGGATAACTGGGGGAGGATGCCGAGGTGTTGTTCTCGACATTCTAGGAGTACTAGAAGACAGGATGAAGGATGATACGGCTCACGATGGTAGTGGCCGTGCAGAAGGTAACTTTGAGCTTTTGTTACGTGTGGGCCGGGTAAGCTCGCATGTAGCCGCAAGGTGACTAGGACTGGGGGCGAGGACTAGGACTTGAAGAAGGCTTCGTTATAGAGAGGCCTTAATTAGGACTGAGGGACTTGGGACCAAAGTTGAACTGAGAGGCAAGACTGGCATAGAATTGCGGAGCTCAAAGTTAAAGAGTACAAGTCATGCTAGTGTGGTTTATATATGTTGGGCTAGGCTAGCACGGACCACGACTATGAAAGGAAAAAGGGAGGAAAAGGGTAGATGAAAGAACATCGCAGAATGCGATGGAAGCGGAAAGAACTCTGTTGAAGAGTAAAGAATAATGAGTAAGTATGACTCAGTGTGTGAGTCAACTGTAGAAGTCCGAGGAAACGGAAAGAAGGAAAATGAATGTAATCTTGATGACAGATGAAAGGTGAAACCGTAGTTTACCGTGAAGAAGTCATCAAGACGAAGAAGAAACGAAAGAAAACGTACGAATTGTAGCTAAGCAAAGAAAGAATCGTAACAGTCACTAGCACACCTGATGTGTTCAAATCCCATTGTAGGCCACCATTCCCAGTCGATTGTACATACCAGCATGCCCAAGTTGAACAACTTACGTATGGCATTCTAGGACAGGTCTATGGTGAGTTGTCGCTGATCAATTCCATTTGCTCACTTGTACATGGTCAATGGCCAGTCAACCTGTTGAACACGCTATCGTATAGCTGCCTTCGCTCCTATCTCTATTCTATTTCTCCTATTTAGAGTAGCTTATATAATCATACATCACATGTCACTATATAAGATTCAAACTCAACATCTGAGTTCTAAAAACACTCTTGTTCTTCAACAACCATCATCGTCTGCCTCAACACCGCAACCGCTCCATTACTACAAATGTAAGTAACCAGTAAATAGCTTCTGGGTAGTTTGTTGTCAAACAGGTTATGAGCCCTGCTAAGCGTGATGGAAGCACATCTCGATGCTGCACCCAGAGCCGCTAAGTGATAAAGCTTAGCCTTGTTGCGTCATGTTACACGATGCGCAATGAGCTTTCCAATAAGGGCAACATGCCAGTGTAATCACCGATGCGGCATGATGATGATGGCTGCGCATTTACTGCTGCATCCTGAGAGCACCATCATGGTGAACTCTTGTCATTGTTTCTGACCGAAACCTTGACGTTTCGCTATACTAATGGCTTAATCCTAGCTGTCTACCTCCATGTCAACCAACTTCAACATCCTGGTCTTCACTGGAGCCAACTATAACTCCTGGTGGCCGAGGATGGAGAGTGCCATTCTGGCGACCGGTGGATCTTGGGTCAAGACCATCCCTTGCCCCATTATCAGTACAGATAGCGGCGCCGATGTAATCACAATGTACGTCAAATGGACTGAGAGCAACAACAAGATTCTGGGCTATCCGTCTCTCTCTCACACCGACCCTCCTTCAGAAGTATGTTTTGGAGACCTAAACATTCACTCTCCTTGAGACAATCAGGAATGACTATGGGAAGCCTGAACTCTTGCAGATCTATGCGGAGTTCAAAGCTGTCATAGATGGAATGATCCCAACTACTGGGAATCTGGCCACGGTGTTCGCTAAGTTCAAAATGCTATTCACGCGCCTCAACACTGACAAGTATTCTATCCCTGACAACATACAAGCTATGATCCTCCTTTCCAAGCTTCTCCCCTCGATGGATGTGATTGCACAACTCCTTGCACAAAAATGTGATGAAGAGGGTACTTTCGTTCCTCCTACTGTCCAGGAAATCGTATTATCCGTGACTCTTGCATGGGAGTCAAAGAACATGGGAGGAAAAGGTAAGGCACACAAGCAGGCGCAAAAGATTTCAGCCATAAAGCAGAAGCCTGGGAATGCCTCCTTCCAAGGTCAGCAGTCCAAACCCCCTGCAGCACCACAGCAGCAGCAGCAGGGGGAAAGTGCTAATTGTTACGTGTGGGCTTGGGTAAGCACGCACATAGCCCTGGTGAGGTCTAGGACGAGGGAGTCCTTGGCTGATGCCGTCGAGGGTGTACGTGAAGACGTCGGCTGCACACGTGTGGTGCCAGCCAAGGAATCGTATACCGGGTCGAACGCGGAATCAGCAAAGGAGGCTAGGATTGCAAAGGGCGAGTCTAGGACTAGGATATAGGGAGGTCCAGGGAACCAGGTGGAAGCCCAGGGAGATCAAGAATAGAGAACATGGTACGTGCTACTAGGGTTTATATAGTGTAAGGTAAGAGGCACGGACCATGTCAAGAAAGGGAAAGAGAACAGCACCAGTCAAGGGCTGTGTGGAATGAGGACAGCACCGGTCATGGGCTGTGTGAAGGAAGGCCATAGAATACGAAGGAAACGGAGAGAAGAGACTAAAAAAGGAAAGCACAGGAAGTAGGCTGTGCGAGAAGAGAAGCCGAGGCTATGTGTGTGAGAGCATAGGGCTAAGGGTATTCTATGAAAGGAAGAGAAGATCAAGGAAGCGGGAAGAAAAGGAGGCGGACTCAATAGTGAGTCAGAGACAAGGGTGATGACTCATGTTGAGTGAGTCAATGGGAGCCGGGAAGGCAAGGGCGGTATAGGAGGGCTCAGGTTAGGCCGAGGGAATGCACGAGGAGGGAGCGAGGTGTGCATGAGGCAGAGATCAAGAGATGGGATCTAGGAGTGACCATGAGGTCCGAGGGAACAGGGAAGGATTACGGGCATGGTCTGGACACGAGGACAAGGGAAGGACCGAAGGATAAGATCTGGAGTAGGAATAAGGATGACTCGAGTAAGCACGAGGGGAACTCGTGGTGTGAGGCTGTGAAAGGAAGCCACAGCAAGGCGATGCTGGAATGGAAGCCGCAGCAAGGCAATGCTAAAGGGAAGCCTCGAGGTGAGCATGTGATGAACACGAGGTGTGCTTAAGGAACGAGTTGGAACGAGCGGAGGAAGGCTGTACTCAGCGGGTACAGCACAAGGAGCGCGAGGAGGATCCAAAGGAGTATGCCGAGGGCGACGTTGTAGACCGAAGTTAGGGGTTCCCGTAAAAGGAGTAAGAATAGGGGAAATCGTAACACTAATGCTGAGAAGAAGAAGACGAAGCATGGTAAGTGTGGGGGAAAAAACCAGCACAAAAAGCGAAACGTGCTGCAATTTGTTGAGCAAGGCTCCGAATCTGCAAGCAGCGATTATTTTGCCTCCACTGCCATGGTTCCCCTCGCTCCTGCCATCCTCATTCCTGCCATCGCCGACCCTCGTGCGAGTGCTCACAGAAGTGCTCAACAATACCAAGGTCAGGGTGGACCTCTTGCGTTCTTGCAGACCAAGGAGGCTTTTGCGCTCGTGCATCAGCTTAACATCCACCCGTCCTGCGAGACAATATGGTCTATTGACGCTGCCCTTCTGCTCCTCCAACGGTTGGACTTTATGTCGCCACCATCTCCTCCATCCCCTGCTCCGTCCATTCCTGTCATGACACTGATCGTCACCCTTTCTCCATTGGCACCCATCGTGCCTTCCGCCCCCTCTCCTCCACTTTCTCCAGTACAGTACAACTGCGCCTTTTCTCTAGAAGACTTGGATGAGCCAGAACGTCCCTTGAAGTGCTCATGTCACTGGATCAGCCACGTTGGAGACTCCTGGGATGCCAATGATATTATTGACATCTACGGGTCAGAAGTCAACGATTTCATGGCTGAAAGGTTTATTTCTCATCCCATGATTACTACTGCGCAATCCTCACACTCCACTTCCTACACAGCGTCGAGTAGTTTAGAGGACATAAGTAGTGTACCAATTAAAATGGACATTATTTGTGCGCATGGCTCTAACGCCAAGTGTGATCACTGTGAGAAACGACTTTGGATCTTAGATTCAGATGCATCTATGCACTTTTCACCAGATCATTCAGATTTCAGTGATTATACATCACTTGGAAAAGATAAGATTCCTGTTCTCAATGCCTCTGGTCACATATACATTGTAGGAAAAGGCAACTGCAAATTGCAGTGAAAAGATGCACAAAATAAAGTGTGCAACCTAACCCTATTCGATGTGGGACATATCCCCAATTCAGGAGTTCGATTGGTATCTATGGGCCAAATGCTTAATGCTGGCGCCAAAGTTAGAGGAAGCACAGAGAGTATTGACATGCTCTTCAGTGATGACACCCTGCTCACATCCTTCAAACCAGGCCGCATGGGCCATAATATGTATACCCTTAAGAATATATCCAATCGCCATCATTCAATGGCAACTCCTGACTTTGAGACCATGCATAAGTGTATGGGACATCCTTCCAAGGATGTAATGAAACATGCTGCGAAACACACGCGCAACTTTCCTTCACTCGAGATTCCGAAGGATGACAAGACCTGCAAAGGTTGTATGGAGGGTAAAACCCCTGCTCACACTTTCCACCCGGATCTCAGGAGAGCCAAAGCGCCCATCGAGCTTATTCATTCAGAGGTTAAGTCCTTTCCTATTGCATCATATCATAAATATAAATATGTCATTACCTTCTTCGACGACTATACGTCATATGAGTGGAGTGCATTATTGTGCACCAAGGGTAATGCCTTACAGGCAACCAAGTGCTTTTTAGTGATGGTATCCACCCAATTCGACGCTACCGTCAAAAGATGGATGTCTGATGTAGGGGGAGAGTACAAGTCCAAAGCTTTTGATGAGCTGCTTGCCGCTCAGGGGATACGCATCTACCAGAGTGCCCCATATGTTCCCCAACAGAATAGTCGTGCTGAGCACTTTATGTGCACCATTATGGACAAGTCAGAATCGATGTGCCTTGATTGTTGCACACCCGAATCTTGGTGGGAATTCAGTTGAAGCCATGCCATCCACGTATACAACAGGACACCATTGCGTAGACATAACTGGCACACCCAATTTGAGCTTCTCAACGGAAAGGCCCCCGATATTGGTCATCTCCACATCTTTGGTTGTGAAACATATGCTCACATCCCTATGGACATTTGCAAAAATAAGATGGCCCCTAAATCGGAACCAATGGTATATCTAGGTGTTGCACCTGGTAATGAATGGAACTATCTATTGATGTGCTGTCCCCAAAACGTTATTTTCACTTCGGCACAAGCACTCTTTAATCAGCAGCTGTTTCTATTATGTGGGAAACCTTCACGTCCACGGACACAGGCCATCCCTGAGCAACAGGTCGAGATTCCGCTCCCTGATATGCCAGATGACCTTGATGACTTCCATCCTCGTCTGGACTCTCCCGAACCACTCCATGTGCCTCCACCGCGTACTCCTTCACCCGTTGCACCACCTTCACCTCCTATGCGACCCAAAAAGGGCAAAGCCCCTGAACACCACCCTCCGCCTGCACCCCCTGCTGTTCCTCCTGCTCCCTGCCGCTTTATGCGCGAATGGCATATACCTCACCACCCAGGAAACATCTATGGGGATGATCATCATCCTGTTGATCAGGAGAAAGATGCAGAGCATACTTGGCACAATTTGGACCATGCTGGTGCACCTCCTCGACAAGAAGTTCTTCCAATGAGCACCTTCCTGACATTCCCCTCCTGGAAAATGTTGATCTCTCCGAAGAGGAGATTGAGCGCATCACCAGGGAAGGGGGAGGAGCACTCACTTCTTATCTCTTGGGGAAGGTGATATGGCTAGATGCTGCAGATCATTCTAAGCCTATACGCGATTGGACTTTCAAGGATATCCACAAACTGCCACCCATGCAGCAACAGCAGTGGAAAAATGCTTGTCACAAGCAACTCTAGGTCCTTACCAAACAAGAAGTTTTCGAACTGGTTGATCGTCCTAAAGATCGTAAAGTCAACAAAAATCGTTGGGTATTTGATGTCAAACCCGATGGTAGAAAATGTGCACGCCTTGTGGCGAAAGGTTTCTCACAGGTCGAAGGATTAGACTTTGACCAAATCTTTTCACCTGTCGTGTGATATGAAACAGTGCGCTTAATGCTTGCACTTGCAGCACTCGAAAACTGGCACATGGAAGCTGTTGATGTTCATGCCACCTATTTATATGGTGCACTCAGCAAAGAGATCTACATGGAACAACCTGAGGGATTTAAAATTCCCAGTGCTGAGACCAAAGTATTGCGCCTCAAAAAGGCCCTCTACGGATTAAATCAGGCTGGTCTCGCCTAGTGGAAAGCCCTCAATGAGTCCATGAAAGAACTCGGCTTTGAAAGGATCAAATCTGATCCTGGCATTTTCCTCTACAAAAGAAAGGGCTGTTTTATGGTTGTAGCCATAATCTATGTAGATGATGCCATTTTTTGTGGTCCCTCAAAGGCAATCGTTAATGAGGTTAAAGTGCACTTCATGCACAAATGGGAAAGTCATGATCTTGGCAAAGCCAAAGAGTTTCTGCACATGAACATCAAACACTCCAATCATAAGATCCTTATTGATCAAAAAGAATATTTACAAAAGATTGTAGAGTGATTTGATCTGCAGAATGCCAAAGCAATGAAGACTCCCTTACCTCAGGGATATTACCCTCTTAAAAACGAAGCGCCCATTGATCCCAAACTTTGTCAGAAGTTCCAGACCATCATCAGTTCCTTGATCTACATCATGATCAGAACCCGGCCCGATATTGCCTAGGCTGTCACTACCATGGCATGTCACTCAGCTAACCCAACTGAGGAACACTTATCTAAAGTGCTGTATATCTGTCGCTACCTCTTGAGAACACCGACAGCAGCCATATGTTTTGATGCTACTAAAAATAAAGGCATTATCGCCTATACTGATGCGGATTGGGCATCTGACCGGAATACACGCAAGTCTCAAACCAGCTGGTTCTTGAAACTAGCCAGATGTACTTTCAGCTGGTGATCTCGCCTGCAGCCTACCGTGGCGCATTCATCTACTGAAGCTGAGTACATGTCCTTATCAGACTGTGGTAGACAAGCATTTTGGGTCAGACATCTTCTATGCAAATTAGGATACAACATGAATGCAATCCCTAGTTGTAGTGATAATCAAGGATTCATCTTTATGGCATCTAACCCTATCACTGAACCATGCAGTAAGCCCATTGACATTCGATGGCATGTGATTCGTGACTGGATCCAAGCTGGTGTTAAGGCCGGGTCAACTCCGGTCAATTCTGGTGCGATTCCGGAGTGCGAGAATTTGTCAGAGGGCAGGACTTGGCTTCAGCGACTCGGAGCGGAGCGCTGCGCCCTTGCTGGTCAGTCGGGGTTGTCCTGGATTTGCACGAAAGGAACAGAAGACGTGACGACAAGAAACCAGAGTTGGTCTTAGTTGATATCGAGGATAGTTTACATGACAGT
>JBBPJJ010000062.1:19327-32481 GCA_038088635.1 Veloboletus limbatus
CGAACAACCCACTGTCAGTTGATGCACCATCCGACATCATGGAGATTGATTCACCGGCGCCACGGCGCTCAGGTTTTGACCCGTCTCTCTTGAACCCGCTACCACCGGAAGAAGATATGATGCGCTCTGCGACTCTCGTTCCATTACTCAACGGCATCGCTTCCAGGCCTAGTGGCCATAACTCTCCATTACATCCATTACCCGGACAAAACGACTACCCACAGACACCTGTACAGTCACATTCAGCACAGCAACCTTGTGGGACTGCCACCGCGCAACTCCCTGATATGGACGTGTTGCCCATAATTCCTCCGCGCGAGCCTACGAGATCCCCTACCCCTCTTCCAGACTTTCATGTAAACGAGAAATTGCTACTCGACCTCCAGCACCAGCTCAAGACAAGGACGAGCCAGCTCTCTGTTGAACAACTCGAACATCTCCGGGCCACGTGTCTCAGCAGTATATGGCAACACAGAACGTTGTGGGATAGGGACCCTCTTATTCAGCAGTTGTTAGACGTTCTGAATGCGTTTCTCGAAGACTGTTCCGTGGGGATGATGAACGATGCTGCACCACCAGCATCGCCAACAGACGGTGCTAGCTAAAGAGGTCATTTCGTCCGTCGCGGTCTTCTTTTGGACTTTCTGGTAGATTATTCGCTTTTATATGTCCTTGTAGGGGGGTTATTCTTTTTCTTTTCTTTTTGTATCCTAGCCCTGCTTCTCACTATTCACTTTTTTTTACCTTGCCTTGCCTTGCTTACATTTGAAAAAAGTACTGTGGCAAAGTATCCAGCTCATGATTTATTAGTTGTGTGTTGGATACCTTTGCCTTCATGTTCACTCGTTGCCAACATAATGGCGAAATTCTATATTAGCCTCTACCTACTTACGCAAGGCTACCAAGCACGTCTCCATACCTATTGATGAACTGACTTCACCATTATGCATGAGCCGCATACGAGGAAAACTAACCTACTCCAAAGTACTAGTCAAAAGACGTCAAATACGATAGTCGCCGACAGGGCACGTAGCGGTAAACAAGATGAAAGAAAAAGAAAGAACGAAAGAGTGACGCCAAGGGACTCAACGCTTGACCTTGGCTTTACCCCTCGGTTGCTTGCTCGACTGCATCATGATCGTCGTTTTTGCCTTTTTTCCAGGTTTGCCCGCCGATAAGAGCTTATCCCCACTAATTTCGTCCTCCTCTCCCTTTTTCTTCTCGTCATCCGACTCTGGTATCTCGTCATCCACCTGACAGGTACCCATCTCAGCGGTCCGAATAAAACAAAAAGGGGAGCGGGAAGAAGGACACGTACGTCAAAGGCCTCTTCGAGGTCAGGTGCAGGTCCACTCGCCAATTTCTTCGGTGCCTTGCCCAAATCGATCGCTTTATAGAACGGGATGGGATGGTCGCTCGCGTTGTACCTACATCACAGATGCGTAAGCTTGAGCGACGACGAGGATGCGGTGACGGGCTCACTTTTTGGTAAACGACGTCTTGGTCGACGTAGATATCTTCTTGAGCACGAGTTCGTCCTTGTTGTGGTCGACGCCGAGCTCGACGATCGTATCCCAGTCTTCACGCGAGAGATAATACTCGTCCATACGCTCGATGATCTCGTCGACGGCCGACTGAGGTGAGTCGAAATAAACATCGCTCAAAAGGAAGCCTCAGCGGAACCGAACCTACCGAACCATCGTCCACGAGCGGTTTCACTATATAAGGGAACAGCGCGGGAAGGTAAAACTGTCGTATCTCTGTCTTGTCGCCCGACACCTTGAGACGCATGTGGATCTGGACTTCGCCGAGCTGCCGACTGAGTTTGTTTCGTTTCGAGTTCTGACCGAGCCATCTGGAGATCATTTACGCGTGAGCAACGGGGGACGTTATAGTTCTGACTAACGACGTACTGCGGGAAGGACATCTGGTTGGCTCCACCGTAACCCATGCCGGCCCCATACAAGAAAGAAGCAGGTCGCACGGTCGAGCAAACAGCGTGCAATGGCATCAACGTCCAGTGTTGCTCCGGTCTAGAAAAAAAAAAACAGACAGGATGATCAGTGATATGGGTGTGGAACACATGCGCGATACGAACCCATGTATGAGTGCGTCTACGAGATCGGCATCGGATATTGAGGATGCTGCTTGATCCATCAACTGAAGATGCTTCAATGATTTTGGTGGACCATTAAGATCCCTTGTTTTTGCAGGCTGTGTCTTGAGGTAGTTCTCCTGTTATCTGATGTATGAGATAGCCTCCAACGGAACACTGGTTCGTTACCCACCTGAATAAACAGTGGAACGAATGAGTGATCATGAAAATACATCTCTATCTTGTCCCCTAGCGTCTCTCTCGCTGTACGACAGAACATGTAAGGTCCCAGCATCTTGTTCGTGACATCAAAAGGTGTCAGAATGGTGTTTTTCTCGTTCATCTTGGCTCTGCAATTCGTGATTCAACGTGCAAGCGCTGCGGGGGTGCAGAGGACGCACAGTTCCTTGCTTTCATCAAACGTCATGGTATCGCTGGATAACCGCCATGTTGAGAGCATATTCAATATTTGCCGGATGTCAGATTGTGAGCCTGTGATGAGTTGATCAACGACGTTCGTCGGGATCTTCATTTTTTCCCTGGATGAGCCAACGTCACATGTACACCTTGTTCGAATACAGAAAAACCCACTTGTATATGATGCTAAGGATGCGCGAACGAATTGCGCTTGCATCGGGTCTAAACCCGGCAATGAATTGACAGTAAGAAGAACGTCATTGTAGGTCATACCTTCTAAACGGAAGATTGAACGTGTTTCCCTTGATGGGTTTCAACTTGAGAGCTCCACCGTCGTTGGCTATACAGATGATCGGAATCTAGACAGACATGAGTTGGTGCCTCTTTGCTTATAAAACATAGGTACTTACCTTTGTCTTTTTGATCAGTGTGTTCAAAGCACCAACGCCTCCCCGATCTCCCGCGGACATACCATCGACTTCGTCCATGATGAGACACGTCCTGTCGGTGATGGTAACACCGAGCGTATTCGTCGCCTAACGCACCAACTACTTAGTGTCCACCGCCAGCAGGCTCTAACATGCACCCATACCTCTTTCCCACCCATCCAACCATCCAACGACAAATTATTGACGTTCATGCCGCTCTAGAGACCACTAAAGGTCAGGAGGTGCATTCATCGCGATCAGTTCTACCTACTTCGACGAGTTTCTTGCTCCGCGCATCGCTTGCATTGAGCTCGATGGGCGTAAACCCTTCCAGTTTCGCACACAGGTGTGCGCTCGTCGTCTTCCCGATGCCCGGTGGTCCAGAGATGAGGACGGCGCGAAAGATGTTCATCCCGTTCTTGCCAGGCTTCTTAAAACCCGATGTCAAGCTCGACGGCCTATACCATGACGCCATGTAAGCAGGCACCAACATAAAACAAAAACGAACACGCGACGAGAGACGGACCAGTCGTGCAACCACTGTTGTAGCTTCTCCACTTGACCCTTGTTCCCGCAAATTTCTTTGAGCGTCCGAGGCGCATATCGCGTCGTCCAGAGCTGCGACGCCAAGTCGGATGCCATACTGACGTTGCGCGCGTCAACGAACGAGGGGGACAAGCCCACGCGAAAAATAAAAAGACGACGACGCACCCCCCAGACTTGGCCTTGCCCTCCTTGACCGCCTGCTTTTCACGCTTCTCGAGCTCCTTGGCGGCGGATTTGATGGCGTCTGCCTCCTTGTCCATCTTCTTGCGCGTCTTGTCGTCGAGTTGGGGGCCGCCTGGACCGCCTGGACCGACGCGGGTGCCGATGAGCGCGAGAAAGTCGTCCTCGGAGAGCGTCCTGAGAGCGTGTTTCTTGATCGCGGCGAGTTTGGACGGACCGGCGTTGTCACCGAGGACGACATAGGACGTCTTTGACGAGGGCTGGAGGGTGACGCGACTGTGTGGGGGGACGATCAAATCGCGCTGCGGCGGCAGACTGGAGGAGAGAGACATACCCGCCGTGGCGTTTAGCGAGGTCGATGGCCTCGTCGCGAGAAAAGGAGGAGAGTTCGCCGGTGAAGACGAAGGAGAGACCGAGGAGACAGTCGGGCGATTTTGGCTCTGGAACGGCCTTGGAACCGGGCGCACGAGGACCAGCAGATTTGGTGAATTTGGGTGGCATAGTCGAGGAGGAGGACAAGGCGACGTTGTCGATTACCAAACTTGGCTAATCACTGTCGCTACTACTACCAGCCTCCTCCTCCTCCTCCTCGTCCGTCGAACTCTCTTCCTCGCTGCTCTCGTCCTCGACAACCGCTGCCTGCTTCACCGACCCTCCCCGCATCGCCGCCATCTGTCCAGCCAGAGAATCTTCGTCAGGATCCGAGATCTCGTCCTCGGGCGTCTGCTCCTCCACCGCGAGCGCAGACACATCCTCAATCTTGAGCTGCACCACACCAAGTCAGAGTCGTCCACAGTAAGAGAGGCTACCCACCGAAATCGGCCTACACGTCTCTTCCCCAACAATGGTATCGCTGACGAGGTATACTTTCCACGTAAACAGTCCAATATTCGGTGGTGCCTGGAACTGCACCTTGAAACACCTGTAATTGCGTGCTCTCGAGGGGTCAGAACGAGGCACATCACTGATCTTCATGGGCGGAACGACGATCCGATTGGACTTATCATCCGCAAGAACGAGCCACCATCCAGGCTTGCGGAGCTGTGACTGTGTGTTAGTGACGCGTGCTTGACCGTTCACATGCGCAGACGCACTCCAGGCCAGTAAGGCGCGTGTGCATACCCTGCACCATTCCCTTCGAGTTCCTCAGCATCTCCCCGGGCGTTCAGAAACTTTTCGTCAATCTCCTCATTCTTTCTTGCAGTCTTTACATCCTGCACTGGAGATGGTGAAGATGTTCCGGGTTCCTTGATGCGCAGTTTCACCAGTAAAAACACGATCGACGACGGTGTGAACAACCGTTCACCAATCACTTGGATATGGTGTGAGCGCGCATGACGAGAACCGCGTCGGACACACCTTTGAATGTCATGTCGACAACCTCCAGAGTTCCCCAACTTTCCAGCGCTTTGCTAGCTTCCAGAGCGCGCTCGTCCCCACTCTTCTTCAAGTCGCGCACAAATGTGGCCAGGTCTTGCTTTCCGGGGCTCGAGGCGTTGTCAAAGCCTGGCAGCTGGGCTTGTAGGGGAGCAGCCTTGCCGGGAACCAACGCCTGCATAAGATATGCATGGAGACGCATGACGCCCAGTGTCGGTGCGAGCCAGCTGCGAGCAGACGCAATATTCAAGAATGCGTTCAGTAACGCGGGTGTTCGAAGGAGCAATGATGTTTGTTCTACCGCGCGCGCGTAAATCCTAGATCGCAAACCGAGTCCAACAGAACGCCCACCTTGTTCCAAGGCTTTCGAGCCCAGGTCTAATCGCAAAAAGTGGGCATATAGTAACGCCAAGGCCCGTCGGGCCGTTGAATCATCTTCATCACCCGCGACGGCCTTGTTCATCTCCCTCCACTCTTCTCCAACACGCTTCTCGATCTCGATCTCAATCTTGCTTAAATCGCCCGCGTGCTTGGTATGCAACTCGTACTTGAATGCGCTGCCAACCACCTTGACGATGTCACGAATGCCACTTGCTTCCTCGATACCTTTCCAGAAGCCCTCTGCAGTCTCTGCCTCGATACCATCCTTGGTCTTTCCCCTGCTGCCAAACCACCAGCGTCCGACCATACCAGGAAGCACGCCACCGATGAGGACTGCATACAATCCAAGAACCCATATATTATTTTTTCCCTCGACGATCCACGAGGGCAGGGCGATGCCCATGGAGACTTCCTGTCGGCCATCGGGATGACCATACAGTTCATAGTTGCGGCGAATCGTCTCATCCGTCAGACTATCCCGACACGTGTTGAGACAAGGGTGCGACGAAAGTAAGAGGAGGAACGTGCTCACGCCTTGTATGCCTTTGTAATTTCTACGAAACGATTGGCGATTTGTTCCACGGTTTCGTTCACGGTCGCTTTAACCTTGTCTGGGTGACTTGACACATGGTTGTCAGAATGATGCTATTCTGGGGTTGGTTGCAGGATACGCACTAGGTTTTGGAGAGCTTTTTGAAAAGTGATTTTATTTCCTTTTCTGTGACACCCTAAGGAAATGGGATGACGGGTCAAGCGGGGGGGGGATGTACGATGGGCACGTACGGGGGAGATGCCCAAGATGTCGTACGGGTCATAGACCTTGTTGTCGGATTGCACGTTGCGCGCTCTGTTGACCAAGTAGGCAAACGCTGACCATCCTAGGATGAGGAACACCGTTCTAGAAACTGGACATCAAGGATGGACCGAGACGCTCTGGCGAGAAACGGACCTCTTGGTAAGCTTTGGGTTGAACAACGACGGTGTGTTAGTGGCGAGGACCCGTTTTCTGCGGTCGAGGCATGGTTTGCACTGGCATCCATGTACCTGTTCTTGAGGGGGTTCTAGTCATGGCAGTCAGCGTCGATGCGAAGGTGAACGGCAAGGACGAACTTGCGGCTAAACGGGCGAGCGAGGAAAGGGAGAGCGGGACGAGTACGATGGCAAGGACGGAGACGACAAAGTAGGCGGCCATGTTACCGGCCTCGTCATAGTGGTAGTTGGCCATGAAAGAGGAGGAGGAGGAGGAGGAGGAGGAGGAGGACACGCGACGTGGTTGTGTTGCGGTATTTTCTGAAGCGGCGCGTGCGAAATCCGACTCGATTCAGTGCTCTTCCTCGTACCGCGACCATGTCCACCGCTCACAGACCCACATGGGACCCTGCCCAGGCAAGGGATGTTAAAGGCGGCTCCAGGCAATTCTCTGTGCGTGACATGGCCGCACACACCAAGCTTAAATTTCGGTTCGTGGCCTCCCCCTCATACCTGATGTGTATCATACTGACGCGCACGCGCACCGGTGAGATTAGACAACCAGGGCAAACATCCACCGGCGATGTCGTACGGCGAGACCTCAGAGCAGATCTCCTCGTAGCAGAAGAAGAAGCCCGGAATAAGAAACGCAAGGCCGAGGGGAGACCCCCTGCCGTCGTGTCTGCCATCACAGGCGCGAACGGGACTGAGGATGAGGACGCCGTCAAGCGACGGAAGTTCCTACAAGAAACGCTCGAACTAGACAAGGACGACGAGGATGAGGACAATGAGGTGGGAGAAGACGGGCAAAAGGAGAGGAATCAAGAGAGCGAGGATGAGGATGAGGATGAGGACGAAGACGAAGACGACACCGACGAGTTGCTGCGCGAACTCGAAAAGATCAAACGCGAACGTGCGGAAGAAAAGGCACGTCAGGAACGCGAACAGTTGGCGTCACAAGCAGCCCAGCTGGGACAATCACCCGGTTTGAACACGACTGTTCCAGGGACGTTTACGGTCAAGAAACGATGGGACGATGGTAGGTGGATTTGCGGTCTGCTTTTGACACAAGGATGATAATCGAGTCTTAGATCTCATCTTCAAAAACCAGGCAATGAACCAAAAGGAAAAGTCGGGTCATTTTGTGAACGATCTCCTGCGAACCGAGTTCCACAAGTGCGTGTGTGCTCCATTTGGGTGTTTGTTGGTCTGATTGTCCCTTGCCTAGAAAATTCATGGCAAAGTTTATCAAAGTAAGTGTTATAGTGTCGCATATGCATGCTGAGCATGTCCTTTTTGTCTACAGTGATCCATTTTCTTATATCACCGATTGCTCAACACAACCGTTGGAACAACCGATAGGTCGTCAGCTACTACGCAACACGATGCACGCGCAGGGATGCATACAACAATGTTGCGGTCATGTAACTTACAAAATATAGTCTTTCCAACTGAGCGGGTTCGTTACATAATCCTCTCTGCTCCCTACATAATGCACCGAGTGAGGATAGCAGCGAATCCACCGCTGCCCCCAGTGAAGGCGTGGTTTCCTCTTAACCTTGATGCGACGCCGACTCAGACTATCGCCTCCTTCAAGTACATCCTCTGCACGTCCCTCCCCACCTTTCGTGGTCTCTCTTCCTGCTCATTGCACCTCTCCATTGATGGCTTTGAGCTGCTGGACACTTCAGACCTCTCTGTCGTGAGAGACGGCGATCTGATCTGGTCAGTCACCGAGACCCTCTCTACGGGAATGCTGATTGGTGTGCAGCGTAGACGTCGTTGATGCGACTGCACCCGGACACGCGGTGGCTCAGACCGAATTGCCGGTGACTCAACCACACAAGGCTTCGCGCAAGCGGAAACGACGCCTGTCGTCGTCAAGTGTGTCGAGCTCTGAATTAGAGTCCGAGTCCGAAACGTCAGATTCCGAATCAGAATCAGAATCAGACTCGGATGAGTCGTCGCGTCCTACGACGCCGTGTCTGCGGAAAGCAGAGCCCCCAAAAGTGCACGCAAGAGTAGCGCCATTGGTGTCACCAAAACCACACGTGGTGCACCCGTACGTTTTCCGCTCACGTCGTGTTCCGTTCGATAAAGTCCCTGTTTGTTGACTACATAGTGCAATCCTTGTTCCTCCCGGGTATGGTAAACCGCAAACACGGTCACGAAATCTACGGCGACGACTCAAGCGACTACATGAACGCGAGGCGACCAATGCGTCTCCAGGCTCTGATGCACATGCACAGGTGCAAGCGCCCGTTCCCGAGGACAGTCGGGATGCAGACGCCGCTCCTGCGTTGTTGTCGCTCTCGCTCCGCAACAAAAACAAGGCAAAGAATTTCAAGTCGCTCATGGGTCGACCTCTTCCTCCGAAGATTGTATTTGGGGATCAGGAGGGTGACGCCTCTGCGTCTACGTGTGGTCCACCCGAGTGTCTGGAGATGTCCAAGGCCCCCAACGTGCTTCCCCAGTTGATCCCGCCTTCGTCACGCATGTCGCTACCCGCAAACGTGTTCGTGACAAGCATTGATGTCGAGGCGGGCATGCGCAGAGACAAGAGGAAACGCAAGATGCGTATCGCGTATGAAGACGAGCGCGAAGAATCGCACGACGTCGCGTCGGACAGACTGGTGTCGATTGCAGACACGCAGTGGGACACGCTAGAAAAGCTGACGAGGGAGCAGGTCAAGCCAGGGATGATTGTCGGGTACAAGGTCAGGATAGTCGCAGACGTGCGTGGGCTGGCTGATGTTGGGTACGGTGTGGCAGGGACTGGGTATCAATCCGGTGACATATACGCCAGAACAGCTGCTCACGGTCGGGACTGTCGTGTCGTGTGAGGGCGAGACGGTGGTCGTGCGACCGGTGCGCGGCGGGCCGGAGGACAGCTGTGGGTGGGAAGAGCACGAGTGGCGGCTACTGCTCACGTGACGCGTCATCGCTCGGCTTCGGCATTTGACACCCGGAATCACCCGAGTCTACTTTTTACTACTTATACCACGCTCGTTTTGCATGGGGACGCCATGCTCCCAAAAGTCGCCAACCATCTCTTCTTGCACACCTCGCGTGCAGTCGCCCTCGTACAAAATCAGTCGGGTGCACTGCGAAATGTGCTCCAATCAGGTCCCGCTGCCGGCGCTGGCTCCTCCTGGGGTAGCGCAGGAACCGGCGCAGGTCCAGGCGGTGCCAAGTTCCACGCAGGAGGCAAATTCTACAAAGGCTACACCGTACGTGTCCCATCATACACCCCCTGCTCGCACCTTACCTCGCTCTAGGGCGCCGGTCGTGCCATCACCCAGGCCA
Source organism: Veloboletus limbatus (assembly GCA_038088635.1). Taxonomy (NCBI): domain Eukaryota; kingdom Fungi; phylum Basidiomycota; class Agaricomycetes; order Boletales; family Boletaceae; genus Veloboletus; species Veloboletus limbatus. The sequence goes on from JBBPJJ010000062.1 coordinate 29,027, forward strand.
ACTCCTCTGCAACCCAAGACGGCGCGACAAAGGCAGATGATGACAAGGAGGATACCAAGCCATCCCTCGCCACCCCTCGCGCTGCCCCGTCAAAACCTCCCCGCACGCTTGCGCGTCGCCATTCTTTTTCGCTCTTTACTGAGCACGACTACATGGGCACCAGTGTCTTGCACGCCGTTCAGATGCAGCTACGCGAACGTCATACCGCTGCAACGTCCCCCCTCAATGATCCGCACACCGAGGTCACCCCCGATCACGAACCACGTTCCGTAACCGCTTGGTCCCCCTTTTCCCTCGCACTCGAAGACGCCTTGTCCAAAAAGGACACCCCTACCGTCCTCCAACACGTCCACTGGCTGATCGATCCCTCCAAGGAACCTTCGCTATCTTACTCCGAACCCACCCTCCTCGATTTCAACCACGCCCTTCGTGCCCTCGTCGCTATCAGTTCTCCATCCAGCGCAACCCTTCTTGTACAACTCTATGATACCATTCCTCACCGCGGCTTAACACCCAACCTGGGTACATTTGTCAACACTATCATAGGGATTACTGACAGGGATCGCGAGGTCCAAAAGTCTCTCGAGGTGCTGTCCTACCGTGCAAAACGACGTAAATTGACTGCCGTCGGAGACCTCGACGGCGCTGCTAACGAGGAGGCCGCCGCCGACGAGAGACAAAAGGCGACCTTACTCGCAGAGGCCAATTTTCCGACCGCAATGCGCATCTTCGAAGCCGCTTGTACCGCTGTTCCTCTACCGCCATCCGACTCTACCTCTCCCGGCAGACCATTGATTGCCCATCTACCGATCAACCTTTACCACGGGCTCCTCCGCTCTTGTGCTGCGCATGCAAACATTGACGCGGCCATCCGTGTGTATGCGCAACTAGAGGCTCGGTCTCGACCCCTTCCTACGGATCTGATGTTCTATTACCTATTGTCCACTTATGTCAACGCAGGCGATCTTACGGGCGCTAAAGAGGTCTTTAAAGAGTTCCGAGATCTCGGTGCACGCGGCCTGGTTATGGAGGTCGACCGACAGTTCCCAATCCAACTTAGAATTTGGAACAAGATGATTCAGGGTTATTTTAAAGCTGGCCAACCAGCCGGTGCACTCCGTCTACTTGAGACGATGATGGACAGCGGACACCCCGAGAAAGGTAACCCTTGATTCACTCTTACACACTTTTATAGCGCATGTTGACGCTCGAACTAGGTGACCTAGCGTCAATTCCATCGCCTGCTTCGTCAACGTTCACGACGATTATCAGCGGCTTCTGCAACCCTCTATCAGACGCCGCTCATGTTCCACCCAAGCCTGACATCACAACCGCCCTGTCTTGGTTCGATCGTCTTCTTCAGCAGCCTACCTCATCCAACCACAGCGATCAGCCCACTCAAAACCCTTCTCGGCCTGACCAGATCTGCTGGGGCATTATGCTGGATACTCTCGTTGAAGCCTCGTTCGAGCAAAGTGCTTACCTTGGTCACCTCAACAGGCTCTTTGATATCCTTGTTGACTGTGCTCCAAACGATCACTTGGGTATCAAAGTCTCGGACACGCTCATGGTTCTCGAAGCGAATCTCCGTGTGCTCGAAGAGTTTGCTAGATCACGTCAGTCTGTGGTGACGACGAGTGAAGCCGAAGAAGCAATGCATTCTGCCCAGTTCATTGGTAGACACATCCGTAGAATCGCCGACCAACTTTTGTCTGTCAAGCCTGGCAAATACCTTGCCAAGTACAAGGCGACGATGACGAAAATATTGTCTGGCTATCTGGATACTGTCGCGACTACTTCTCCATCCGGTCTCGCTCTAGAGCAAATGCTACCGATGGTTTCCTTTGTCGCCTGGCTCGGCTTGCCTACTACGCCTTCGATTGCTCGGTCTTTTCTCCAAACGTTCATGTCTGCCCCTCAGAAGCTTGATTCTGTTTCTGATCTTGAGACGGTTCTTCTGTGTGCGCTCTCACTTCCTGTGAACCCCTCTCATTTGGACATTGGCTCTGCCCCGGAACACACATACACTGGTCTGATGCCGCTGCTACAAGCCATGAGCGACGCGGGAGTTGACTTCCGTCAGGTGTCGAGCAAGGTCCAGGTTGCCTTGACGGAGGCTCTCTACTCCACTTATAGCGAGCGCGAGGTTTCTCGGTTCTTGGATGGCCTTGGATGGTCCTTCAACCGTCTCTGGATACCTCTTGCTGAGCGGACGGACGGGCAAAGCGATGTCCCCCGTACTCCTACGCCACCATTGCCCTCCGCCGAATTTTCTCCACCTTCAACACAAATTATCATCGATGCGGAACTCAGTCGACAAATTGACCAGTGGTTCCCTTCGCATCCATCGTTCACGGTCAACGATAGCTACGATACTCTCCGAGCAGCCATTTCCGGGAAATCACCTCGTTATCCCCATCCAGCCACGCTGGGTAGGCTAATCAACGGACTCGGACGCACAGGCAACATGACCGCAGCGCAGTTGGTGTATTCGATTGCTCAGCAGGTTCTTTTCTCGCCCTTTGTAGCCCAAAGTCCCACCTGGCAGTCGCAGGCGTGGTTCCAGATCGAAGACAACATGATTATTGCCTATGCACATGGGGGTGACATGGATGCTGCATTTGCGCACCGGAGCCGGATAACCACTGCGGGTGGCGTTCCCTCACCTGACGCATATGGGTCCTTGATCGAGTGCGTCAAGGATACCACGGATGATACCTCCAATGCCATGGCCCTCTTTACGGAGTGTCAGATGCTTGGGACGAAGCCTAATGTATATCTCTATAACACGATCATCTCCAAGCTCGCCAAAGCGCGCAAGGCAGACTTTGCACTCGAGCTTTTCCAACAGATGAAGGCCAACCCGTCACTGCGCCCCTCATCGATCACATACGGTGCTGTCATTGCTGCATGCGCGAGGGTTGGCGACGCTGTGGCCGCCGAGCAGCTGTTTACGGAAATGGCAAGCCAGCCCAATTTCAAGCCTCGAATTCCGCCCTACAACACGATGATGCAGCTGTTCACGCATACAAAGCCGGACAGGGAAAAGGTCTTGTTCTATTTGAACAAGATGACCGAGGCAAATGTTCAGCCATCAGCACACACGTACAAGGTAAGCTGTCCGTTCTTACTCCCTTTCTCTGGTCTGAAATGTGTCGTAGCTACTCATTGATGCATACGGAACGATTGAACCCGTCGACATGAGTTCCGTGGAAGCGACCTTTAAGCGTATCGAGTCGAACCCACGCGTCCGTCTTCAAGGTAGCCATTGGGCAGCACTGATCAACGCTTACGGCTGTGTCATGAAGGACACCGACAAGGCTATCATTGTTTTTGAATCTATCTCTTCTCATCCATCTTCGCAGTGTAATCCCACCCCCCTTCCCGATGCTGTCACCTACGAGTCTCTGATCAATGTACTCGTGACGCGCAAGCGAATGGATCTTGCACAGCAG
>JBBPJJ010000062.1:38746-50224 GCA_038088635.1 Veloboletus limbatus
GTGCCCCCCCCCCCCCCACTCAGCCGACGCCGCCCAGATCCCAACCACTCCCCTTTTTTTTTTTTTTTTTTTTTTTTTTTTTTTTTTTCAGGACGGTCGACCCGTCTACATCCAACGTCTCGGAAAGATCGACGTCAACGCACTCAACACCATCACGACCCAGGACCGCCAACTCTACCGCTTCGTCCTCGAATACGAAAAGTTCCTCACCGAACGCCTCCCAGCGTGCTCCAAAGCCGTCGGTCACCCCGTCGAAACGTCGTGTACCATCATGGATCTTGCCGGCGTCAGCATCACCTCGTTTTATCGCGTCAAGGATTACGTCTTCCAAGCGGCCGGGATCGGTCAGGATCGGTACCCTGAATGTATGGGCAAGTTTTACATCATCAATGCGCCCTGGGCGTTTTCGACCGTGTGGTCGATCATCAAGCCTTGGTTGGATGAAGTGACGGTGGCCAAGATTGATATCGTGAGCAGCGGGAACGTCAGGGACAAGTTGTTGTCGCAGATTCCGGCGCAGAATCTACCCGTCGAGTTTGGTGGCATGTGTCAGTGTGTTGGTGGCTGCTCGCTGAGCGATGCGGGCCCATGGAATCCCCAGACGGTGCCCAATGGGGGGCCATAGATGCGAGATAGAGCGTCGGGTCATTCAGTTGGAGCTCCTGCGGTAATCTACCTACACTCATAACTAATCGTTTTGAGCAACACTCAGTCCCTCCTGCCAACGCCCGTGAGAGGGTTGTCATATTTTTTCAAAATAGTACACGGCGCAACAACAGGTTGCCATGGGATGATCAATCAACAAGATGCCGCAGCCGCAAAGTTGGGGCACGTTAGCCAGATTCAGCGGCGTCGGCTTCCTTCATCCTGACCCACAGACCGCCCTGTACCCACATCATGCCATCAGTGATTCGACGCCGAGCGTGTCTATGAAAGAGATCGATTCACCTCGACATACAGGGTCAAGTGCGACCTCAACAAGACCTTCTCCAACGCTTTGCGTCCCTTGGCCTGCGCCCACTCTGCGGGAGGGCACCGTTGCATCGCCACGTCCAACGACACACCATCGATCGACTGCACGAGCCGAATGAGGAAATATGATACCTCGTGGTACGCAAACTAAGGATGCGTTCAATCAGCCGATACATATTACACGGAATAAAAGTCGTACGCGTGACCACGTAGTCATGCAAAAAAAAAAAAAGGGGGAGAACCGACCTGTTGACCGAGGCAGATACGCGGTCCAGCATTGAACGGCAAAAAGATGAACGGATTCGGAACCAGGTACTTGTGAAGACGTCCATCGAGGAAACGGTCTGGATCAAATACGTCCGCTGGGAAAAAGACACGTAAAAATAAGGGGCCTTTGCACGAGGGCTACGCGGTCTCACCATCAGGGCCCCACAGGTCCTTTCTGCGGTGCATCAGGAAAACACACCACAAGGTCCTAGGATAATTTGGGGTCATGTCTAGAAGGGCGGAGAGCGGGATCAGTCGGGCTTACGTCGTACCCGAGGGAATATAAAAGGGTTTTCCACCATCCAACGCTGGCCATACCTGTGCTTCAGTCGATAGCCTGCGCGGTCGATCAGCACGAGGAACGGGAATGAGTCGCCATGTATTCGTACCTGACATCAAAGGGGCTGCACCATCTTCAAAATCAGTTATTCCTTTGAAAGAACGACAACGTACACGGGTGGATAGAGTCGTAGAACCTCTAATACAGTCACTCAAAATCAGTATACACACCGTGGCGGCCCGTTGCGTACCATTGATAAACGCCCTCAGATACTTCATCTCTCTCATATCGTCATGTGTCGGCCGACCAGAGACACCAACTGTGGTGACAACTTCCTCTCTCAAACGTGCGAGCACATCAGGGTGTTGAGAGAGCATGTAGACCGCAAATGTCAGCGTCGAAGCAGTCTCGATGCGTGAGCGAGCGGAAAACGTAGTTAGGAAGCGATTCACCCATATCATGCCCCAAAATCACACTCACTGTGTCCCTGCCAGCGATCATAATGTTTAGCGTGGCGTCCCTGATGACCGTTTGATCTGAGAACCGTATCAATACATCAAAAGCTCCTGGGTTGCACCCATGAAAATCATGAACCTTCGGTGTAATTCACCAGATGTTCCAGGAACGTCTCTCCTTCCTTGACTTCCCCCGTGGCGTCCTTGACGTCAAGTCCAAGACGCCTTTGTTCGCGCTTCGTCGCGAGCGTATCCCCAATAATAGGGTCAATGAATTCAAAGCAGACCTTCATGTGTTTGTCAACTTTATTTTTCCAAAACTCGGCGAAGCGCCAGGAGGACCCATAGTTAGTCCGAAAGGCCGTGGTGATCTGCGATTCCGTAAACGCGCGGATGAACTGGTTGGCTGGATGATTCAGGAACGTCGGGTCTTTGGACAGCGGGGATGAGGGTGGGTAGACGATGCCTGCCGAGAGGGTGCACACGTCTTTCCCGAAGAGAAACTCAGTCGCTGAATCGAGTGTAAAACGCGACGCCACGTCTTGAAAGTCGACGGAGTAGCCTTCACGGAGGCGGATCTTCATCTGATGGATGGCGTCTTGCGCATGCCTTTCAAAGATGTCAAAGTCGCTGATGCGATCTTTGGCGAAGAATGGGCGGGTCATCGTGCGATGAAATCTAGAATTTTTCTGTGAGTGCGTATACCGAGTCAACGCGTCTTGGGGCATACTTCCAGATATCAGCTATAGATAAAGAGTAGTGAGTCCATGGGGTAATCACGTCTGTTCACACGTATGCACACCATCAGAATTGAAAACGCCGGTTCCCAAAAGAGAACTGAATTGGTCGTTGAAGATGGGTCCTGTGCAAACTCTGTTAGTACATCCGAGGATCTGCTGGAGCATCGTGTATGGCCCACCCTTGACATACGACGTAAAGTGTGTTGCGAGAATCGCCTGGGTTTGCGATGCACGTGAGGAAAACAAGAACAGAACAGGAGATGGCCCACCTTGATGTATTCGGGCTCTGTCGTGAATATCTAACACGGAACGCTCAGCTCGTATCATATGCCATGTGCAACAACCAGAGAAGAACTTGCCCTGCTTTCGTACAACATGTAAAAATCGAGCGTATTCCCAATTTCCTCACATTCACGCTCGGCATATTCGGCTAGAGGCGTACAGGTCAACACTTCCGCATCGGCAGAGGATCGAAAGTGCGGAAGAACTTGCCTAGATAGCCGTTACTGAAGTTCCACACGAGGGTCGAAAGCTTGTCCAGCGCGCCAGGCCAATTGGAATGTATGCTCGGGGGGATAACTGCCCCGCGACGTGCCGCATGTCTGCGGTCCCTGATCCGAGTATACAGAACCCTTGCCGCAAACATAGTCGGTAACACCAATAGGTACGATGAGACGCGTAGCCATTGTGGTGCGGGTTCTCCAAGGACTGCCTGGTAAATTCGAAGGGTGATGTACACCGTTGCTGGTGCAGAAAGCAGTCGAGGGAGAAGCCGAACCAGGGCGACTAATCCGGGCGGTAACTGCATCGTATTGATCCGACGAAGAGAAAGGTTCAAATTGAAGTTCGGCTGCGCAGAATGGATGACAAGCTAGGCGACCGCAGTCGACAACAAGATGGGAAACAAAAATCGCTCGCTATTCTAATATACCAGCGTGGGCCAAGTACAAGTAAAAATGCTTTGTGAGTTTAGCCTGTGCTTGTTTGGCCTATACATACAGTTCGGTATCGTATACTAAATCAAGTATTTACGGTATATTATACTATCATAGACACATTGAAGCCTACATGTGTGCAAGTTTTCCTCAACTAGTCTCCTCCATCCTGACCCATAAACCATTCTGGGTCATGAGGTTTAACAAAAGCATTCATGACAAAAAAAAAGGCATTTCAGGACACTTACGTGGACATATATGGTGAGGTGACCTCGGATAATTGCCTTCTCTGCGCCCTTTCGACCAGAGGCATTCGCCCAGTCCGCTGGTGCAAGTGTCTGTACATCCTCCGCAAGGGAAACCGAAGAGAAACTTTGGAACAACCGGACGAGAAAGTAAGATACTTCATTGTACGCAAACTATCAAGGTGTCGGAATGTCAGAAAAATAAAAATCAATTACGCGACGAGACGTCTACCTGTTGACCGAGGCAGATTCTTGGGCCGGCATTGAAAGGTAAAAAGATGAACGGGTTGGGTGTCAAGTACTTGTGGAGCCGTTCATCGAGGAACCGGTCAGGATCAAATACCTCCGCTGCGGGGAACACAGATGAGCCGAAACTCGGGAGAGGACAATAACACCTTCACCATCCGGGCCCCATAGATCCTTCCTACGTTGCATAAGAAAGACTGAATAGGGTACACTAACACGTCTCGTCTCAGCACCACAAAGATGATTGACGTTGCTGTGCCTCACCGTGTGTTTGCAGGAACATAAATGGGTTGTCCTCCCTTTGCAGCGGGTAAAACCACCGGTGAGGTGCTCATCCTAAGTAATACATAAGTCAAGAAGCATCATGATCTGAAATGTGACAGCCGCACCTGACGTTGAAGGGACTAAAAAACGACTTAGTCAGTGTTCTCCTTCGGGCGCAAAGACAAGGGTGACTTACACGGGAGGATACAGGCGCAGGGTTTCTGCACGGGCTGTAAGTCACTGATGCGACCCATAGGATTCACTATGACGTACCGTTAATGACTGCCTTCAAATACTTCATCTCACGCAAGTCTTCCAATGTAGGACTCCTTGAGTTACCAACTACAGTTAGGATCTCCTCGCGAAGTTTGTGCAGCACGTCGGGGTGCTGAGATAGCATCCAAATGGCAAAAGTCAGAGTGGCCGCGGTCTATGGCAGAAGAAAATCCGCGGGTTTGTATGTACAATGTGCGATTGACCAGACATGTTACTCACCGTATCCCGACCTGCAATCATGATATTCACTATTTCGTCTCTGATCACGACATGATCTGTGGTAATCGATGAATGAGCATGACACAATACATGACAGTGAGGCGTCACCTTCTGTGTAGTTAACGAGATGGCCGAGCAGTGTTTCTCCATCCGCGGCCTGTTTCTCATTTTTCTCGGCGATCAAACCACCCTCTCTCAGTGCCTTCTTCCTCGACAGTGCTTCTTCCAAGATTGGGTCAAAGAACTCGTAACAGACGTGCATATGCTTCTTGACACGATCGCCCCAGATTTCAAACAGTCGCCAGTGTTTCCCGAAACGTGCTCGATATGAGGTCTCTGATTGCGCTTCAAGGATCGCATGGGAAAACCGATTGGCGGGATGGCTCCTGGACGCGACGTTCGTGGCAAGTGGTGAACTGGGAGGATACACAAGTCCAGCGGAAAGGGAGCAGACGTCTTTCCCAAACAAGAATTCCGTCGCAGAGTCCAGTGTAAAACGAGATATCATATCCTACATGTGCGCGGTGAGTAAACACAGTCAAGCAGATACATGGGGTTTGTACCTGGAAATCAACTGGATAACCCTGTCTTAGCCTCGCTCTCAGCTGCCCTATGGCATCATTTGCATGCTTTTTGAATATCTCAAAGTCACTAATTCGGTCCCTGCTGAAGAACGGGCGTGTCATGGTACGATGAAACCTAGTAGAGAACGACGTTTTAGTACGCGGTGGAGTCTATGGTTGCCTTTTAGCGCACTTCCATGTATCCCCTATAAGATGGCAATGAGCACCAAACAAAGCGAAAAAAAGTGTTCCTACCATCAGAGTTGAAGACACCAGTTCCAAGGAGGGAGAAAGCAATGCCATAAGCTATTGGCCCTGGAATGACTTCTCAGATTGACTAACATAGCTATCAGACATTGCTGGCCTTTAGCAAATGAATCGAATTGCGTCGCGAGGATTGCCTATTAAAATTCGTGAGGATCAGAGTCTAGGCTGGACAAAATCGGTGAAGTTGCCTTGATATGCTCAGGCTCTGTTGTAAAAACCTGTGGGCCTCATGAGTGATTAGCGACCTCGCTCCTATCAAGGAGGGACCTGCCCTGTTCTCCCAAAGGATACTGAGGGTGATCGTATTCCCGTATTCTTTGCATTGCTGTTCCAATACTTCCCCTGCGCGATGGTGAACGAATCATCTGACCACTGATCAAAATCGTACACACCCATGTATCCACTGCGGAAGTTTCGCGTACTTGAGAGCAGCAGGTCCAGACCACCTGGCCACTTGTTGTGTACTCGAGGGGCCAGGATGGCACCATTCATTTCAGCCTGACGTTTGTCGCGATAGTCTGCATGAACGACGCTACACGCGAGAGCCAGCGGAAACGATGCCACACAGAGGGACAACTGGAGCCAAACGGGCATGGACATATTGGAGAGTATCGCCCAAAGCTTGATTGCACACAAGGCTATAGCTGGTGGAAGAAGTATACGGGGAGCGTTCGTGGTGATGAGTGCGATGCCTGGAGGGAGTGCCATGTTGGGCAGATTTGCTCGAGAAGCAGAAGTATTTCAGTGAGGGGTTGACACGCCGGTGACACCTGAAACATTTCAACTGTGACAGATTTATATTACGAAAGAGCATGTGTTTTCCTTGGTATGGAATGTCGGTGAGGAACATCCTTGGTGGACGAGTCCAGCACTATGCCATGGGTCTGAAGTGTGATAAAACACATGAGCATAGTATGCCACACTGCAAAGCCTGAGGAATCCGAGGAGTACCTGGCGTTCGGTTAGATGGTTAGATCTTATCAATGATCGACTTGCCGTCTCGGCTAACCGAGCTAGTAAAAAAAACTGGCGCCGGCCCAACTGCACGCAGTGGTTTCAACGAAACCAGTGGGACGACTTACAAGGGTTGTCAAACATGAACGGTTCAATACTATCTACGGCGCTGATCTACACTGCGGTAAATCAGAATCCGTTTTCCCAATGATCTTCACGTCGGACTTTAGGATACGGGCATATTAGCGACTTTTTAGTACTAATCACACTAAGTTTGGCTGCTCCGGCAGTACAACCACCGGATGGGCGGCTTTTAGGGTCGGAACAAGGAGGGATCGATATGGCACTGGGAAGCCTCTCACCGGGACTGAACTCGTTCCGGGCCTGGATTCACCATACGTGCAAAAGTGAAGCTTCCCCTACAACGCTAGCTCCTGGAACTCACATTACAGAAAGCTTCGAATTCCAAGAAAACTCTGCTATTCAAGTAGGTAAGTACATGCCAGATTTACTTCACGCTCTTCGGAATTACTGGCGCTGAGTCAAGTTCGACCGATAAATCGCAGTGTTACAGTCTGTGACTGCGACTGCGTCCAAAAAGATTTTTTCGTTGTGCAGGAGTCTCTCGTATTTGTTCATGAAATCCGCAACGATCGATGAGCGGGTCCCAATGCGATATCTTGATTTCTCCGATCCGCACATCATGTATGGAATCCGCGCGACCGGAGTGTATTAGCGGACCATCCCGTGATCATGTCGGTATAACTTTGAAACACTGAACTCAGTTTTCAGCTGACAACAAGTCCTGCTAGGATACTGGCTACGTGTAAAGGTTCCCGAGACGGAATGAATTGTCTATACTTTCCCCACGGTTCTGGTACTTCTAGCATTCGGACCTACAGACTGTGACAAGACTACTTCGACGCCATAGCGCCTCCTCTCTTGTACTAACAGTCAATCCTTGGATCATGTACAAGCTCTCCGTTAACGGGTTATTGTGGTTATTGTTCCGCCGCCACCATTATCACGCTGAGTCATTCAAACGACTATCGTTCGTGAAGTCCAATGAACGAAACGTGTTGCTTTTCTAATTTTTAGCAACTTCGTTCCGCCGAAACTACGATCAATTTGATCTAGGCAGAACAGGTATGTTCAATTGTGACTGAGCTGCACTGTCCTGAACAGCTTGGCGTTTCTGCTGCATAAGTCATCGCAAAACGTTCATTTTCCGTCTCAGGTGTGCAGCGAAGCTAAATTTCACGACATACTGCGATGTCGTCCGAGTTCCATCCCATTAAACAGCATATCTAGAGAGATCGATCCCATCATCTCCCGGACGAATTGAACGCTGTAGTTTCCGGTGGCTCATTAAAGTCCCTTCTCCGACCTCGTCAGGCAATCGCTGCTTTACGAATTGTAGTCCATGATTTCCGGGTTCGAGTGGGATTGGTCTGTATGTCGCCTAGGAGGGGCATCTCAGAATCCTGCCTTAATAGTCACTCGGAGATGGAGCGCAGCAGAGTGGACGGGGTTAAGCCTCGCATTCGCGGCATGCAACGCTCTTCGGTCACTTCCTTTATACGGAACTCGGGGAGGAAAACAACATCTGCGATGATATGAGATAGTCACCGGAGATGCCAATTACCGAATCTGATGCGGAGGCTTCTCTCTGTCACCACCGAAACGAATGTTCGGGTGGAATGCTGCCGGGGAGAACCTTGAGAAGAGGAACCATTGCTGTGATGCCCACAGGCACCAGATGCATCGGATTACCACCAAAGTGGGACGTCAAAGTCCCAGAACTCCAAAGAATGTGGTCAATGTACGAAGCTTCTTGAACAGATGACTCCGACACCCCGCAGCTCGTAGGACCGAGGTGATCCCATCTGATCTCCCTTCAGACATCCTACTGATCTGTGTGGGGAAAAAAAACTGGCCTGTGTCTGTGCAATTTCTGCCCAATTTCCTCTTCGAAAATAATAGGAAAGTATGCAATGATAGAGCATCGCTAGATAAGCATGTCAACACTCCGGGGGCGTACCATATTCGGTTCATTCGTCTGTGTTGTCCATAACAGATAGACACAAAGCCCCGAGGATGCGTGTACCTTCAAAATGGTTCTGCGAATATTGCAGGAATCGATAATTCATTAAAACCGGGAACCCGGCGCCATCCTGTACCGACGCATTGTTCCCGGATCTGCGATTGCAAGTCGCTGGACTCCGAGGGACACATTGCCAACGACTCCGTTCAAAAATTTACGACAGCTCACCATCCACGATATAGGGGGAGAAGTCCGAGATTCAAGCTGGCAATAATGATCAGGATAGACAGAGACTCTATCTATGTTGCCTCTCGTTCTGTTTCTGATAATAGTCAGTGTCGGATATTCGACAATGAGCTTACCGTTCCCCACACAAACGTGTCTTAGTAACCGGCCAAATTTCACTCTTTGCAGTACGCCAAACCGCCCAGCTGCTAGGACCTGAAATCCAATCTGACCCTCGCATTTCGCTACTGAGCGGTACCCTGCACAACACTAAGCTAGTGTCTGCGCCAATTATTTGACTAAAGATAATACATAGATGTACGGAAGATGGAACTTACAGGCATCAACATGTCCATTCATTGGGCTAGCGTAGCGTCCGGTTAGCTCGCCACAGTCTTGATGATTATTGTCTCGGTGTGCTCCGCGCTTCAGCCATACCAAGTAGGTTTGGAGTTATGCTTGACTCCTGGATTTAACTATATCGTAAAGAACAAGAAGGCGCTGGAGAAAAAGTGATCAAGTCTGTACTGTCAAATGTAGGCTATACCTTTGATGGTCAGACAAAGGTACTCTGCATAGAATTGACTAGTCGTGGCGGGGTAGTAAATTCACCCTGACATAGTAAGAGGATGTACATAACCGTTCAAAGATAGCTTGAGAGTGGTTCATGTTCGAAGTGCATTATCATGATGGCGAGGTAAATTCACCCATGCCATAGTAGTCATGTAGCTTGGTCAACGTCATAGCAGGGATTCGTGTAATTCGGCGGTTGGCGTAGCCTGCCAACTTGGAAATATCGTACTGACATTGTCGGAAATATTCGTAGTGGAGTGACTATAGAACCTTCATTTTCAATTCGCCACAGACTTCCTGGAGAGAAGTCCAACACAACTGAGAGTCTGAGACGCCTACGTGATGAATGTCTTACCCTATTCAACTTTCCGCTGATAAAAGTCACCGTCAGATGCTCGACAAGTGTGCCAGGTGCCCAGCTAAGCCCTAGGGTTCATTGCTACTCACACACTTATGCGACAGATGGCCCGGGATCCTTTTTTTTTACGGACTAAAAGAGACATTTCAGCAGGAGCGGTTGGCATGCCAATGTGCCATGCTATTTATTTCACCTGTCTTGTTCTCGGCCAAGTCCACCGTCGCCGATCAAGGGCTGGCTAATTGCTACGAGTTTAGATTTGCAACGTCGGCATGCAACCTGTCTGGGCACGTCCAATGGAGTAGGCTAGGCCGCCGAGGGTGAAGTTCGAACTGCGGCCCGACTCGGTGGCGAGCGGGATGATGCGGTGGGATAAGATCTACATGGCTATCATCCGCGGTCACGGCGCAAATGGGATACCATGAGCCATCAAGCCAAGAACGCTACCACTGCTGAGGGAAACCTCATGGCCTAGCCCAACTGGCTCTTCATGTTACTGAACGAGTTCGGAGACAGCGAAACATGCACCAGGCCCGGGAATACATAAATTGATGGCACCTGGATACCCACCACCCGGACGTGTCTAGTCTTGGAGTCTATGAGCCGGTGCAGTGTAAATCAAAGGTGTGTAACCTGTTTGAGATGGTGGCGAGGTGTTATGCCTCTATAAGCAGAAAATCGGGAAGTTCAGGCTCCCCAAGTAGCCCAACCACTACACTCGCCACCACCGACTCCTCGCACATGGCCGCTGCATAGGCTGGCGGATCGACTACTACGCATCTGTCCAAGTAGGGGGTAGGGTATCCGGTCCGTGCCTAGTCCATTCAAATTCAGAATGGCTCGGACCGGGTGGGGTTCAGGTTGATCCCAGATCCTGTATACGTCGGAAAGAGGAGCATACCGGCCCCTTCACGTTGATGAAGAACCGGTGAAACACATATTAACAGCCCATGTTCCATGAATTGGATACAAAGATCACACTTCTTGCCAAGGATCACTACGATGCGGTTACCGCCCGGACCAGTGGCGCCCACTTCTCTTTGTGCACCTGCTACGGATACATCAGCCTTCGAATTTACCTTATAATTTTTGGAAAATCCGCACCACAGTGCTTGCACATCCTAGCGTACCTGTTGGCATTACCAACCAGGTTTGCGGCAAGGGTCCTATATTCCTGGATCAGAGACCGCAGGCACGCGGCACGTCGCGGGGCAGTTGTCCCCCCGAGCACGCATTCCATGGTCAAGCGCGATGGACAAGCTTTTGGCCTTCGTGTGGAATTTCAGTAACGGCTATCTAGGCAAGTTTACTATCCATACTTTCGATCCCCTGCAGATGCGGGTCTGTTAACCGTACGACTCTAGCCAAATTTGTCGAGCGCAAATTTGAAGAAAAAGGGAGTCTGCTCGATTTTATGTTGTATGATTCAGCATGAAAGCAGCGCAAGTCCTTCTTTGGTTGTCGCACAGATGTTTGATACGAGCTGACTGATCCGTGTTGATACTCACAACACAGCCCGAATACATCAAGGTGGGCCGCCTGCTCCGTCATCGTTTTCTTCTCATGTACATCATAATCCAGACGATTCTCGCAAC
>JBBPJJ010000063.1:0-50056 GCA_038088635.1 Veloboletus limbatus
CTGACTCGCCTCCGCCCGCTTCTCCGTCCTAGCCCGCTTCCTCGGGCGCTCCGTCCTCTCCTCTTCCTCTTCTTCTTCCTCATCGTCTTCCACCACCACCTCCGGCCTCCGCTGTCTCCGCTTCTGCACCGGCACTCCGCCGGGCCACTCACACCGCTGCCTGAGCGTCTGGCAGCCCTGGCACGACGTCGACCTACCGCTGCCGGGCAGGCACTCCATTCCGCGTTTGGCGCACCGCACGCATGCAGTGTTACGTGTGGGCTTGGGTAAGCTCGCACGTAGCCCTGGTGAGGTCTTGGTCAAGGAGGACCTTGGCCGATGCCGTCGATGGTGTACGCGAAGACGTAGGCTGCACACGTATAGTGCCAGCCAAGGGGTCGTATACTGGGTCGAGCGTGGAATCAGCAAAGGAAGCTGGGATTGCAAGGAGTACAAGGACTAGGGGTAGATCTAGGGAACTAGGAGTAAACCTAGGGTCTAGGGGAAAGTCCAGGGAGATCAAGAATAGAGAACATGGTACGTGCTACTAGGGTTTATATAGCGTAGGGTAAGGGGCACGGACCATGTCAAGAAAGGAAAGAGAGAACAGCACCAGTCAAGGGCTGTGTGAAAGGAGGACAGCACCGGTCATGGGCTGTGCGAAGGAAGGTCATAGAATATGAGGGAAACGGAGAGAAGAGGCTAAGAAAGGAAAGCACAGGAAGTAGGCTGTGCGAGAAGAGAAGCCGAGGCTATGCGCGTGAGAGCATAGGGCTAAGGGTATTCTATGAAAGGAAGAGAAGATCAAGAAAGCGAAGAGAAAGGAGGCGGACTCAATGTGAGTCAGAGACAGGGGCGATGACTCATGTTGAGTGAGTCAATGGAAGCCGGGACGGCAAGGGTGAAATAGGAGGGCTCGGGTTAGGCCGAGGAAATGCACGAGGAGGGAACGAGGCGTGCATGAGGCGGAGATCGAGAGACGGGGATCTAGGGATGACCACAAGGTCCGAGGGAACAGGGAAGGACCACGGATATGGTCCGGACACGAGGACAAGGGAAGGTCTGAGGATAAGGTCCGAAGCGAGGATAGGAATGACTCGAGTAAGCACGAGGGGAACTCGTGGTGTGAGGCTGTGAAAGGAAGTCGCAGCAAGGCAGTGCTGGAATGGAAGCCGCAGCAAGGCGATGCTAAAGGGAAGCCTCGAGGTGAGCATGTGATGATCACGAGGTGTGCTTTAAGGAACGAGTCGGAATGAACGGAGGAAGGCTGTACTCAGCGGGTACAGCATGAGGAGCGCGAGGAGGATCCAAAGGAGTATGCCGAGGGCGACGTTGTAGACTGAAGTTAGGGGTTCCCGTAAAAGGAGTAAGAATAGGGGAAATTGTAACACACGTAACAAGATTGATGGCACAACAGTGGGGCAATGCAATAAGGTGGAGAATGAACATAGTGGGCCTAAGGATGAGGGAATGGTAGGCGAACATGATGGTGTGGAGAGCACCATAGATGGTGAGGATTGGATGGGAGACTATTATGAGAGGGACAAGGAACAGATTGAAGATGCCGAGGATGATGAGATGGAACCTGAGGACAATGAAATGTAGTCCCCGTGTATCAGCCATCTATATAATTTGTTTTGCTTGTTTTTTCATGTGCCCGAAATCTATAGTCATCGACTCTCACTACATAGCATGCGTGTTCATGTGCCGCTGCTATATTACATGAATTGTCCCAGCGGAATGTCGGTCTACATAGTATGATATTAATTTCACACATGCTATACAATACTATGTAGTAAGGGGAAGACAATGGGAACTACCATGACTATGTGTACTACAGTGATCCAGCTTCACTTGTGTCAGCACCATCACTTGTCTCAGCTATACCAAAACACATTTAATTCATGCTGAGGCCATGCTACAAGCAGTCACTGTATGAAGCTATCCATAGTAACAAACTATCACTGGGCACATGTGTTTAGATTGTGGTCAGTTTATGAGATATTGTCAATTTTGTGGGCGAAATCAAGGGTTTTATAATGTATTGGTGTGTATTGGGAATGACTGGCTATTTTCAGCCCCAAAACTGAGATGTCACCATGCATATGACTATTCCTAACACTTTCAAGACCAAAAATTACTTATCAAAAGAGAGGGTGTGTGGCCAGTGACATGCCAGGCAGGCATGGTTTGTAGACGTTTATCACATCTTATCAATCACTTAAATCTTATCATAGTGGAACTACAAATGAGTCAGAGGAATAGTCACCACCAACTAGCCAACAAGATTTTGAACTGCCTGTGAATAAAATTGCACAATATTCCAATAGTTGGCTGAGCATACTCAAAAGTCAAGAAAAAGCAAATCCAATCTGAAAAGCAAGAAGAAGCTGTGGCTGAAGCAGTCAGAATTATTCAGACAGAGGAAAGTAAACCAAAAGGGGAAAGACGAAGCAGGCAGGAGATTTGTCAAGTGGTCCAATCAGAATGGCAGAAGAAGACAGGATATGGTAAAGTAACACTCAGCCATGATATTGTAAAAAGGCAACTGAATTGAGAACAGAGCTGTCAACAGTTTAATATGGAGCAAAATGCGTGGCTTACTCTGGAGCAAGAAAAACAAATCGTCAATTTTACCCTTGACTATGCAGCATGTGGTTTTCCTCTTGACCACAAGTCATTGAAACTCCATGTTAACAGCATCTTGTGCACTCAGTTGAGGAAAATTTGCCACAATCTGGTGTCAGCAAAAGCTGGACCAACCACTTTATTTCACATCACCATGCGCACCTACAGCAAATTTGGAGTTCACCTCTTGACTTGGCCCATGGACATGCTGTTAATGAACATACCAATAAGGCTTGGTTTGACTTACTTGGTGGTACAATCCAGGCCCAAAAGATCAAGAGGGATTGTATATGGGCTGCTGATGAAACTGGATCTCAACCTGGTGGTGGTCAAACTTGGCGAGTTATCGGTGCTGCAAAAAAGCAAATACAGCATCAGCAATGTGATGGTAACCCTAAAAACATTACCATTATGGTTACTATCTGTGCCGATGGTGAAGAGATTCCACCAGCTGTTATCTACAAAGGAAAGAAATTCAATACTTCATGGCACAAAGGAAACTCTATAAATGCTTTGTAAGTAAACTGAATATCTTGAAACTTGGAATGAACTTACTCTTGTACAGTATAGCCCACTCTGAGAAAGGGTGGACTGATGGCATTATTGGATGGCTGTAGATTGAAGACTTTGAGAAGAAAACACGCATGAAAGCAAATGGACATGCTAGGCTCCTTCTCGTTGATGGCCACAACTCTCACTACACAAAAGAGTTTTTAGACTACACAAGAGAGCATGCGATACACATACTTTGTTATCCAGCTCATGCGACTCATATCTATCAAGGTCTTGATGTTGTTGTCTTCGGACTGCTGAAACAATACTGGACACAAAAACACGATAAGTTTGAATCCAAAACAGGACAGAGAATTAAGAAAACAAACTTTATCTCTGTCTATCTCCATGCACATCATTGAGCACTTATGGCCGAAATGATCCAGTCAGCATTTCGGGTTACTGGTGTATAGCCCTTCAATCCTGGTGTTGTCATGAAGGAAAAAATGGCACCAAGTCTTGAGACCTCCATCGAAGGACATATGCCTCTTGTCCAACCTAGCCCTGTTCAGGCAATTTCAGCAGCAATCCAACAGTACAGAATCAAACAAATCACAGTCAGCACTCACAGCTCCCAACCACTTGCAGCCGGTCCATCACATGCTATGGCAACCACACTGGAAACGTATGAAGCACTGGGATCAACATCAGCAGGATTTCTCATCCAAAATACACCCATCACATCAAATGATCACCTCCCCAATTTCATACTGACACTGCTGACTCCAACTTGCAAGTGAACGCATGAACTGTTGGACAGAACTCCAGAAAGCAAGATGGAGGAGGCTTACCAGAATGTGCTTCGTCAATCATATGCTCGCGAAGACAACATGAAGGTTGAATTGATCTGAACACAGTTATCCATGGTGCTCCAGGCAATGTACTGCAATAAAATGAGAGGTCAGCTAGCTGCACAAGAAGAAAAGGAACAGAATGGGAAAAAGAAGAAGGCAAGATTGATGGGGGATGGGTTACCAAAATATCTGACAAGTGATGATTTCTATCACCATGATATCAAGAATGATAAGCAAGTTGTCAAAGAAGAGCAGGCACAGGATGAACGCCAGAAAAAGAGAGGTGAACAGACTGAATTGATGGTAGAGTGGAAACAAGCAGAAGCATCTTGCATCAACAGAAACAAAGAACGAAGGAGTGCGCACCAGGAAGAACTTGCAGCATGGATAGTGGACAGAGATTCAGCAAAGGCTGAAGGGCAGGATGCATTGGAAATGGCCAACCCTTGGAAAGCTTGAATCTCGGATACCTAAACCCATGTTCAATGGTCCAGTGGTGGAGGATGGAGGAGATGGGAATGAGGAAGGCAGTAACAATTCCCATGAAGATGGAAGTGGGAGTGACTCGGAAGGCAGTGCAGATGAGGACTAATCAGGATGATAATCAAGATAAGATTGCCTAGATATCGTAGATGTTTACATAAGCCCCTTGATATACCATTTTTGTGCTGATGCAAGTGGTGATGTACACATGATAAATCCAAAGATTCTATAGTGACGACTCCACAACAACTTGGATGGACTCTATTTTTTATGTAGATACAATTTAAGCACAAGAAAATAAGTATATACTACCTGATCTAATAAAAATGTTATTGTTGAGCATCGGGAGCCACGTTAAGTTTGTTGACGCAAGTGACGCTGGATCACTGTACATAGTATGCCATAGTAAAATGTTTTTTTCCTGATGGAACTCCTCACTCTATCCGCCCTTACTGACCACCGGCACATCATCCTACATGGCGACAATACCAGCGTCATCAAAAGCTGGCGAGTCGGACGCCATAGAAACAGAATGGTCAACGACGCGTTCAAGCGCATACATGCCATCGTTACCGACCCAGATCGTACCATCGACGGCATCATTGCTCACTTTGTCCCCAGCGAACACAAATCCGCCCTCTCGTGGCTCATACAGACCACGCAGCCTCCTCCTTCCCCCTATACCCATCCCTGCCTACTTACACGACCTTATCGTCGACTTCAATGCTCCCATCACACCTGGGGAAGTCAGACACCTTGAAAATGGACAGTACTCGCGTCCTGCCGCCAAACTTGTTAACCGCATTCGGCGAGAGCAGGAAGTCAGGGAGCCCATCTCCTTCCTGCAAGCCGAGCATGACGAGCTCGTCACACACGCTATCCTCAACCTCTGACAGCCAACTATCCCGATTCTGTTCCCCCTTCCCAACATCAATATCTGCAGCCCCTGCCGCCAAACCTCGCCCATACAGACCTGATCTCACCCTGCTCCCTTCGATCCTCCGCCCCCACTGCCTAGCTAGGCAACGTTTACTCTTATGGCGCCCAAGCCACGCTTCACCTCGGGTTGATCACGCAGACAACGACAGTAAGCTTACGGACCTCGATCTTGACCGCATTCTGATGGTTATCGGGGCATCGTGGACGGACACCACCAAAGAGGTATATGGCACAGGTCTACTGGTTTTTCACGTTTACTGTGACGTGAACGACATTCCTGATTCGATGCGTGCCCCCACTTCGCAGAACCTGCTTGCAGCTTTCCTGGCAAGTTGCGCAGGCGCATGCTCGGGCTCTACCGTTGCCAACTATGCAGCTGCTCTGCGAGCCTGGCATATACTACATGACCTAAACTGGAACGTCAAAGATGTAGAATACAAAGCCCTACTCGAAGGTGCGAACAGACTAGCACCTACTACCTCCAAACGTCCCAAACGCGCTCCCTTTTCAATAGCTATCCTTGAGAAATTCCGTGCCGCAATGGATATGATGGACCCAAGAGATGCTGCCGTCTTGGCATGCATAACGTGCTCATTCTTCTGCATCGCGCGTCTCGGCGAATTCACCGTCCCCGCCATATCCAAGTTCAACCCAACCAAGCATATTTCTCGTGCTGGCCTAAAGTTCTCTACCAGCCACGACGATTTACCGGTCATAGAATTTGCACTGCCCGTCACCAAGACATCTACCACCGGGCAATCCACCCACTGTGCACCGCTAGGCCCCAATTCGCCTGCAGATCCTCAATCCGCTTTGAACAGACACCTCTCGCTTAACCCGGATCACTCTAGCGCACACCTTTTCTCTTGGAAACACCCTTCCGGCTCCATGCGACCCCTGTCCAAGAAGGAAGTGATTAGGCGAATTGATTCCATCATTAAGATCCACCCCGACATCCCAGATCTCAAAGGTCATAGCTTGCGCATAGGAGGCGCCCTACACTACCTACTGCTCGGCGAGCCGTTTGATGTCGTAAAAACCATGGGTCGGTGGTCCAGCGAGGCTTTTACGGTGTATTTGCGACATCACGCTCTCGTCCTTGCACCGTTCCTCCAGCATCGCCCGGAACTCCTGGACAACTTACGCCGTTACATCCTACCCCCCGTACAATGAACCGTCGGTTCGTCCTTTCTTTCTTCGCTCCTACTATCGGGGTTACCGCTTTCGCTGGTCTGCGTCGCTCACTCCTACAATTCAGGGAACACAGCTCGCTCCAACCCGACAGGTTCGGGTCCAGGGTTCAGTTTCGGGCCGGGAAAGCCTGACGGCTTTTCGCCCAACCCGCATCTTCCTTCACCACTCTGTACATACGTCAAATCATACCAAGCGTTCATACCTTCTGTCCAGAGCCAGGAAGTCGAGACGCATAGAATAGACATTCTGGAGGAAAACCTGTCCGATAAGCCAGAACGCTGTTCACAAAAGGGAGGATATTTCATGGATCAATATGGAGTTTTCCAACACAAGTAAGAAATACTGACGTGTATCGCTGGATTCAGGATAGATGCCACAAACGCAATTGTCCGAATAAGACCAATCGGGCGGATCCTCTAGTGCCACGTTGAGGATCCAAGGAGGAATTGAAAACAGTGTACCCCCAAAGGTAAGGGTTATCGTCCGAAACAAGTCGCATGGGACTACACAGTGTCAGTGGACCGTGGAAGGAACGCGGCCAGACCCAAACTTACAGGTAAAGTACATCAGCTTTCCACTGCCTCTATGTTCCCGTACAGCTCTACCACCGAGAGATTCGAGCAGTGTGGAGACTTGCGAGTAGATACCTTTTATGCCGACGACACCGGTGTCGATGACGGCAGGGACGTTGCTAAAATATATCTCACCATCGCCCGCGATGCTATCTATTGTCACCTGCCAATGTTCCTGAACGGCAACATCAGTAGATCACATGCATCCGACGTTCCGACTTACTGGATCGGTTACGGGGACACAGGTGAAACTTCCAACGTATAGCGCAGGGTTTGATCCACCGACATACAACTCGGCTCCAGGAGACGAAAACTTGAAAGAAAATACTTGTTCGATGTCCTGATGTTTAGAGATGAGAGTCTCGAAAACAGGACGAGTACCATAAGGTGAGCCAGCCTGGAAGCCAATTCCCATCATACCATCTGCAGGGAATCCAGGGTATTCGAAGGCAGAGGAATAGGTCTTCGCAACACCAATAACCTGGCCACTGTTAAACATAACCATATTCATAAGTAGTAATAAAAACATACTTCGATGCCAGCGATGTACACAGTATCCTTGTACAAATCACAATTTATACCAGATCCATCTACGTAACCGACTGAAATTAACGATTCCAACTCAACGGCAGTCGAAGAGGAAGCGGGATTCCAAATAGAGTGACCCCCGCAAGTACCACAGGTAGGGCCGGGCAAGATGAGTTCGCTGTCGTGGACATGAATAATATAGCGGGATGCTGCAAACATCAAACACGTACGTAGAACCAGTATCAAAGACGACTGTGAGAGAGAATAGGGCAAACATGCATCAGGAATGCAATAGAGACTTACCAGTGAACTTTTCAGCAGCGGAACCAACGAAACATAACTCAAAGGCTCCAGTATTCAAGGGAATTTTATCACTGCGTTTTTCGAGGCTTTCCGCAGTATAAGAATGTTTCACCCTAGTGCTCTCCTCGAGTCTTGCTAGAAATAACGATGCCTGAGTGGACTGCGATGTGCTTGTAACAGTGCGCACGACGTACTACGCATCGGCCAATGTGACACGAGAGTCGACTGCGCGTACATGAAGGTTTTGGTCAGCGTGCTCGCGTTTGTAAATCGGGATGGCAAAGCCGCTCCTCTGTACAGCAGGCTGAGGCGCGGCAGTGGCGAAAACAGCCAGTGCGATGGCGAAGGTTGCGAGAATGATCCGCATTTTATACGAGAGAACGTCACACACAAAGAAGGACGATAAAACAAACCTACAGTCGCTCTCGCAACGATAGGCTCAAACACGAAAAGTACACACCGTGACACACACAGGCTGAGTCGACATGGTGTATGATAGACCAGTTGGATTATCTGGTAAGCGCATCGCACTCTCGTTTGATGGCTCACCTTCTCCGTCTACGCTGGGATTCAGAGTCAGCTGGTATGTGTATTTCTGCAGTAATGGCCTATGGTCATACCTTCGTGTTTGAACATTACAGCTAAGTTTTCATACTATGATGGTTATATGGTCGTCATGTAACAGCCAATACATAATGTATAATTCACACGACTCGGAATTGTATCAGTGGGTGTCCGAAACGGCGCCTCAGTCCCGTCTAGCATTCGAGGGGTGTTCATATGTGGTGAGTATGCCACTGTGATCACGTGTGCTACCCCGCCACATCCAATCCGATCCGATCCGACCCGACCCGATCCCCTCCCTCCGCTTCCCCCCCCCCCCGGAACGTCACGGCGTCAGTTCCCAACAATGGCAGTCCCGGACCTGGTGTGCCACGTACCACTGGCATGAGCTCTCAGATCATTGCCGCCATCATGCCATCGTATGGCATGTGCGATAAAGACGGCGGCGGCGACGACGACGACGACGACGACACAACGCCTCCCTCATACATCATGCATAATACATATCCGATGCCGGCCGTTGACATGGACAGTGGTGGTAGCAGCTACACAATTGAATGCCAACCTGTACTTAATTTATTTATTATTATTATTATTTGGATATTATCATGAGCCATGTGGGACGGCCACAACGAGTCGATCTGCACACCCCTCCCCACCTATAAAAAAAAAAGAGAAAAGAAAATTGAATATTCATCCTTGTTCATAAGTAGCACTATGATACGCACAACGCCGTCACTTCAACACACACGCACTCAAGACAAAACAAGAGAAAAAGAAAAAAAAAAAAAAGGACAAGAATAAAAGGGAACTAGAGAGGCCAAACGAAAGCGAGTTCGATCAAAGCTACAACGCGTGCATGCGCAGGGGTGGGGACATCATCAATAAATAAATAACACGCGGGGGACCGTCCTGTCCGAACGGGGACTACATAGGTACTGCATTAAACAACCTGTGAACGGGGTGGGGAGGGGAAACACGGCATCGGGTATAACGCACATGCGAGATGGGAAAGAAGGGAGACAAGGACAAGGAGCGTGGACGGGTGGATTATTTATTAAAAAAAACGTGCGCATGTCCATTGTCCGACGTGGTTTACGCATTGGCGACCTGATACCCGACCGTGAGTAAAAAAAAAAAAAAACACGCTCATCACAAAAAAAGAAAGACGCGGGATAGACGTACCCTCAGAACGCGGTTTCCCTGACTGTAATCGGCATCGTCTCGGTAACTCATGCGCTGCTCCTCACCCCGCAGCGCAGTCGAGGGACCCAACTCGGTCAGATCCTCATTGTGGTCAGATTGGTGTCCGGGCAGCGACGGTGAGGGCAACGTCGCCTCGTGCGGGTTCGGAAGCGACGCCGTCACAGACGCGATAGGCGGGTATGCAGCAGCAGCAAACGGATCCGGGGAGTGGGAATCACGACGTTGGGGGTAATACGAATCGACGGGGTATCCAGGTTGCAATGGCGTCGGGTGATGATTACTCAAAGATCCAAATTGCGAACGACCACTCATGTGGGTATTCTGGGTAGCTTCCGAGGGTCTGCGGGTGACAAAGGCACCGGCCGTGGTATTGGGATTCTGACCCGAGTTGGTGGCTGTGCCGGGACCGTGGAGACCAACGGCTTCGAGGATGTCGAGGTTCGCTCCACGTTGACTGCGGATCGTCCCGTTGCTCGTTTGGAGTTCGTGTGGTTGTGGGCCAGGTCCTGCAAAGGCGTGGTATGGCGCACGCTTGCTCGGCTCGCGACCAAGACCCCTCGCACCCACACCCGCGATGCCGGGCGTACCAGGCTCGCTCTCCTTCCGACTCCTCGACCGATCAACAGGTGCTGCTGCTGCCGCTGCCGCCACCGCCGTTCCCGTTAAAGGCGCCGCACCAGCCGCATACGGGTCATACTGCGACATCTCGCTCATCCCATGCGCCTCGTTTGGCCGATGAGGCGGCAACTCGTACGTGCCGTGGGTATTGTCCGAATAGCCATAACCACCGCCCCCAGGACCGCCGCCGTGACTGCCACCGTTGGTATAGGCATAGTCCTCAAAGGGGGAACGGGAGGAGGCGGCAGCCTCTGCGGCCGCTTCCGCGACGTCCCTGTCGAATTTCTGGGCACGACGGCGCCGGATCGCGTTGACCACCAGCGCGATGATAAGCCCGAGGACGACCAAGCCAACGACGGTGAACACGCCCGCAACGGCTTTTGTGTTGGAAAAAAACCTGCGAGGGTAAGCGAATTGAGCTCCAGTCTCAACGATCAACCCGGCGGTGGTAAGCCCGCGAAGAACGGCGGTGTGGACGTAATAATAGAGGGAAAAAAAAAAAAGGGGGGGGGACACTTACGAATTGGAGGACGAGTCATTTTGCGGGGAAGGGGTGCTGGTTACAGTGGGGGTCACGACCTGTGTGATCGTCTGGATGGTCCCTCCAGACGTAAATACGGTCTGGGAGATCGGTGCTGACGTGGTCGCTGAGGGCGACGATTGTGCAGACGTGGCGGTGGAACTGGTCGACGGTGTGACCGTAGAAGATGTCGGAGACGAAGAGGTCGCAGCATTCGTGGTCGTCGCCGTAGGTGAGGTGCTAGTAGAGGTAGTGGTGGGGGCCGCAGCGGTCGACGATGGGCTAGGGGATGATCTGGCAACGAAGACGACTGAGTTTGACGGACTCGTAGACGAGCAAGTGGAGCTTACGATGAAGTCGGTGTGGAGATAACTGTGATAGAGGTTAGGTATCCCTGAATGGCGGGTAATGTAGTACACACCGGCATCGGACGAACGAGATGTCATGACGACGAGACGAATAAAAAGGCCAGCCTTGAACTGAAAGCTGAGCTCAACGACGGGGACGATGAGGACGAAGGTGTGTAGTTGGACGGAGGGGTCGTTGGCAGGAAGACCACTGGCATGTGAGAACTTTTTTTTTTTTTCCATTCTCATTCGGCCATCTCTGATCAGCGTGGTCGTATTCAAATTACGTAAGCAAAACACCACCTCCCCTCCCTACAATAAAGAAAGAAAAAAAAAAAAAAAAAAGCATCAGCGCCTGACTCTTTTCCGTCGCACTGCCTCGCCGCCCTCGTCCTCGTCCTCGTCATCGCCATCGAATCGCGATTTCAACCCCTTCATCTTCCGCGTCTGCAACGTACCCAGATCCTGCTTCGCCACGTGTACCCGGCCCCTCACATCCCCCATCGCATCCACATCCACGTTCTTCTTCCGCTTCCCTAACCCCATCTCCACATCCCGTTTCTTCAACTTGGGCCGCCTCATCGCCGCCGTCCACATCGCCGGATCCGCTTCCTGCCATCTTCGCAACGTCAGATCCAGCGAGGGTCCCATTTCCGTCAACGCCACCCTCGGCATGCGCGTTCCGGATGGTGTGAGACGGACGGTATACGTCCGCACGTGTACCATGGGCACACAGGCCGGATCGCCCGTCGAGGGTGCCACCGTGACACTGATCACGTGTTCCAGCCCAGGGAGACACACCGCGTCGACCGCGACCCCGTTGAACAGCGCCATCAACAGAGACTTGAGCTGCACGTATCGCGGATGCGTGTCGAACAAGTCAGAGGCGAAGTGCATCATGGGCGTATGCCCCGGCGTCGATTTAGGCGTCTAAGTCACCGCGTGATCAGCGTCGTGGGGACCGGCATAATGCGAGCGCGAGTGAGAGGCACCTTGAATGCAGACATGCTCACGAACGCGGCCACCCCGAATTCACACATGTCCAATACCCTTGCATCGAACGTCCGGACGATCACCATCCCGTTGGGCCGTTTCTTGGTCGACTGTCCCACCACGAACATCGACGCATCATTTTTCTGCGCCCAAAACGCGATCGAGGAGGCGTCCTCGAACGGTCGGAGTGTGTTCTTTTTCGAAAACGACAGGGCATGAGGTTTCTTGAGCGCCATCTATATCCATCCACGCTCTGAGTGTGCGCACACAGAGAGAGGGAGAGAGAGAGAGGACGTACCAGTTCTTTCATGGCGTTTTCAACCACTTGTCCGGTATGCGTACCACGCACGAATATCGCCGTGCGTGCATCCTCGGCTTCTTTCGGCTCTCGCGCCTCCAGTGCTCTTTTCGATCTCGCATTTCGTGGTTTTCTGCGACGTGCATCATCCGATCCCTTTCTCAAAAAAATACGAAAAAAAAGGGACTCACATGGAGCGCAACATGACATGCACTCGCGACAAGTGTGAAAAAAAAAAAAAAGTTGGTACACTTGTTTGTCTATTTCCAAATTGGGTCAAAATGGAAACTCACTTCGTCCGCCCGCCAAAACGTGTCCGAGATGATCAACGCGCTCGATAGACTAAATGGCAGCGTACCCCGATCAAGAGCTGCCTCGGTACCAATGACTCTCTGATTCCATCACTAAGAAACACATACATACTTGTTCAAGAAGATTAAAATGATAGTCAGACAACCACTATCCTATCATCGTTGTCACACATTACATCGAAAAAGCGAGAGGGGGACGGAAGAAAAAAAGAAAAAAAAAAAAGGCATCGTTATTGTTTATGCACAGTGACGGCAAATTAAATGAGATGGTATACGGACAAGGAATACGCAGATATATACTGTGAATTGATCAAGCAGGACAACTGGTACGCAAGGGGAGAATGGATGAAAAAAAAAAAAAAAAGAAAAGAAAAAAAGAGCACACACACAACACGAGGAAAGAGACCACTGTTCATACCCATGATTACCAGATATTTGGATATAGGAATTAAAGCAGATAATTTTTTCCGTCGTCATACTTTCATTCCAAGCGCAGCGGGGGAGTACGCCGCATTGACGGGGGATCGTACTTCGTGTTGTGGTTCTCCCCGGCGTGGTAATGCGGGTGTGACCGCTGTATTTGAGGATGGAGATGACGGGTTTGAATGTAGGGTGACTGATCGAGCAACGGCGGCGAAGGCTGCGGCGGTTGGCTGGGATCGTGGGCTCCGTGATGCGTCTGATAAAGGTGAAGCCGAGAATGTTCCTCTGTGAGTGGCAAGAAATTGTGCTGCCGCGACTGCTGCTGTTGTTGTGGATGGTGATGCAGCGTCCCGGTGTAGTGCTGGAGATACTCGCCCTCCACCGAATGCCGACGAACCTGTTCCAGACGGAGATGCTGCTGAAGTTGCTGTCGACTGAGCTCCTGGGAGTAGTGCGTGGCCTGTGACTGGAGTTCGATCGACGAGTGCGAGGGCAGATGCGGATGAGACGAGTCCAGAGGAGGTAGTTGGCCGTGAAGCGGATCCGGCTGCGTTCTGTAGAAATGATCGAACTCCGCCATCGGCATCGGCATCATTGCAGAGTTCCAGGACGGTGAGCCGTCGAGATGGAGGGCGTGACTCTGAGCCATACTCGTATTCGCCAGGTCCGGGTAGATTGCCGTTTGATTCTCGACGCGGGCCCTCATCCTGGGGGCCGTCGTATCCTGCGTAAGCTCGCTTGCGAGGGAGGCCTGATGAAGATTCGATGGACCCGCCATAGGTTGCTGATTCGGAGAGAGCCGGTGGGTGGAAGGAAAACGGTGAGTCGTATGCACCTGTTGTGGGTGATGGTGGATCTGCCTCGAATGGGCCGAGTTGGTATGCTGCGGCGGGGGCGGCCAATTCGCTGCTACGTCCATAGATGATGGGTAGGGATAATTCTGGTTGATGGACCAATCCAGGCCCTCCAGCGTAGGCAGGTTTTGCTGGGTAGTATGATGCGGGAGCTGTGCCTGGGCGATTGGCTGTTGCAGGTCTCCTAAATGCAGCTGACCCTGGTAGGGGAAGTAAGTGTTGTGTGGATTGTGGTGGGATGGGGAACGATTGGGAGGATGGAGGGGGGATTGTTGCGGAGACGACTGCTGCGAGTGGTGGGAGTGTTCGAGCAAGTGGGTCTGGACCGCCTGCAGTGGGTGGACGGCCGTTGCTAGATCCGGGGCGACCATCCCGTGGGGCGAGTGCGAAGCTGAGTGAGTTGGAGAGGGGGAGAAAGGACTGCGACTGCTGTTGCCCGTAGAATGCGGATGGATTTGATGCTGCGGGGGGGACACGAAAGGACTGGGTGGAGTCACGAAAGGAATGGTTGTTAGAAGGCCGCGGATGGCCATGATCGATATCGGTGTTCCAGGCATCGGCATAGATGACGCCGTCGCCGGCTTCGTAACCGGTGCTTGTGCCGGGACGCTGATGCATCGGGATGGGGACGTCCTCCTCCTCCTTGACTTGATTGAGGTGGTGGAGGGGGGATTCCTGAGAGGGAGGGGTGACGTTGAGGGCAGCCTGAGCCCGTTTTCCTCTTGTCTGACCGGACTTGTTAGCGGCGGCCATGGAGGCATGGAGGGAGGTGAGTTCGCGCATCATGCGCTCGTTCTGGTCCTGTTTGTCTGCATGTACAGTCTGGGCATGTTGACGCAGGTTATCTAGGCGAGAGAATTGTTTGGAGCAATGGCAGGTAAAGGGACGTTCGCCAGTGTGTTTTCTGAACGGAGATAAACGAGAGATCGAGCGGGGAGGGCAGAGTGCCTGGGACCTACCTAATGTGCCTGGCCAAATGTTCGCTTCTGCTGAAGACCATGCGACATTCGCCATAACCACGACACTGAAAGGTCTTTGCAGGAGCGGGACGATAGCGCTTTGCGACGCCTGCGGGGTTGGGTGGGGCGGGGAGGAGGGGAGGGTTATTGGGTGCGACGAGGGTGGCCATGTCGACGAGGGGGGATTTTTGGAGGGAGGGGTCGAGATGAGGTGGAGAAGGGACGGCGTCGACGTTGTTTGCGTCGGGTTTTGAGTCCTCCATTGAGGGAGGCAAAGAAAAAAGAGGAACAAAACTTCTAAAAGGGTGCCTGAAATCAGCACTCAATTAAGGCACCGCTCTCGTCGGACTTGGAATTTGAGCCGACGCTGTGGTTCAGGAACGACCCCGCCGAACGACGGCACCGGTCGCAGGGTCACTGCCGACACGAGACCCCCCCGGCACCCCAATGTAACCCCCCTCCGTGACGCACGGCGACTGATCTGCGGGCGAGCAGAGTGTATGCGCGCGCAAGCCACGGGACGAATTTAAATCGGACGATTGTTTCACTGAAATGATGCTGGCATGCAGACGGAGAAGAAGAAGAGATGACACGCCTGTCGTTCCCGCGGTCCTTTTGATCCGTGCAAGCGAAGAGAAAAAAAAAAAAGCGGGCGCTCGTGGGGGTCTACAAAGTTGTCTAGACTCGCCAATACCGATATCTCGGGATATCCATTCTCAGCCGAAATGACCGGGGTACCGAATCAGGTCTTGTTTGATTCTCTGTGCAATGGCGCCGGTGAAGAGGGCGATGCCAGTCGATGGGCGAGGCGCGTGCCAGTGTCGATATTCGCGGGGTGAGATGCGGTCAAAAACAACTTGGGGAAGGGCATCATCTGATCTGTCGACAGAGCGGCTCACACACGAGAATATGGATATATACATAGCGATAGGCAGGCAGATCACAGCCTGGCACAGGCGCATGCAACATGAATGAGCTATTACCGCGTACGCCCGCCTTGCCTCCGTAGTGTCGTTGGATCCAGACCGTGCAAGTGCGCTTGGCAGGGGGGGGGGAGGGGGTCCCGTCCTCCTGCTCGATGATCGGCGTTGCCTCACCACCGGACAAAGTGACACAGCATCATAGTATCATAACCTGCACCACTCAACCCGACATGCCATGGCATCCAGCCGCCGTCGTCGCCCATCACTGATGGCGGCCCGGTACAGTTTGGCGCCACGAATGCGGTAAATGAACCCATCGAGGCAGTTGCGCGTACTTTAACCTTGTTCAATCAGCATATCACCGCACAACTTGTCCAACGAAACAAGCAAACCCGACGTGTCATAGTGCAGCCGCCGCATCACAGGGCTGTTGGTACGTACATGTTCTGAATCATCATCAGCCTCATCCCCGAGCCCAGACTCTGATCGTTCCACACCCGTCCTAGTTCGCGTACGTGATCGCTTCGCACGGGTTGGCTGTCAGCCTGTCGAGTGCATTCAACGTGCGTAGCGAACCAGTTGTGATGGAATAGCCTAGATCATGTATCCTGGACGACGCGTCACCCCCTCCCTCCACGGCTAACCCATCTCTCTCAACGACGCTTCTCTCACCGCCCCAGGATCGATCGACGATCGACGTGTCGTGCAAGACACGTATACTTGCGGGTATGATACCCACTCGCGACGGGCCCTCTACTAGGGATCATCGAGGCAATGCGTGTCGGGGCGCATGCCCATCCAATCAGCTAGTCCCCCCCCCCCCCCGATTGGTAGTAGTCCGTATACGCTATCACTGGGCAGTCATCAGACTTCAAAAAATGCGCACACATCTCTGCGCAGAGAGAATATCAAAGGGGCAAGTTCCGTACAAGGGTCCTCCGGTCCAATCAGAGTGTTCGCGTAGAACCTCCCAAGAGTCGTCAAGCGGTAACGTTACTCCTCCGCTCAGCATGACGCCCGCATCAAACGACACACACATTCACATTCGTCGCCTTCCCACCGGGACACGCTGCGTGAAGTACATACTGATATAACACGTTCTTGGGACCGTTCATCACCGACCCCCCCCCCCCCCGAATAGGCAGCAACCCGTCGTGCTTTCAACGCGCCGTTGGCAGAACAGTCCGAGTCCGAGACAAGGCAAGTGTCCGGGGGTCATCTCGACGGCGTAAGCTGGGCTGGGACGACCTGCCACGCCTTTGTCATGTACTACATATTACTACTACCTCCGCGTCTCGTCTCGTCCCCCTCCCCCCCTCGGGAACATAGATAGTGGGGGTACACATGTATTTCTTGTCACGACGTACAATGGCATCGCCACACACACCGACAATGAGCGCATTTCGGACACAGGGCGGTTTCTAGCTGCATTCCAGGTATATCTCTAGGTGAGACGTGAAAAGCGGAGCATGCGAAACGAAGACGAGGAAGACGGCAAAAAAAAAAAAAAGGAGCAAACAGGACAGCCAACATCATCCATGTCGTCGCGAATACCACGATGAGATAAACATGGACACAGACACAATCCTCAGATCGGTACGATATATTCGGGAGGGAACGAGCGAAAGATCACTTGGACTTGGTCGCATTTCCCAACGATGGCGCAGGAGGAGCGGAAAGGATAGGTGGTTGACGCGCGGGGTGCGGCACAGATCCCTCTTGCCCTTGCTCTTCCTCAGCATCACCTGCACCAGTGTCCTCATCAACGGGTTTCATCGCATCCACATCCGACTTTCCAGTCGGGCTCTCGTTCCCGCCAGTGATCTGACGTTGCGCACGTCGCCGATGTGCAGCCTCTTGCTCTTCCGCACGACGGATTATGTCTATCTCGCCCTGCACAACGATCCCCTCGAGCCACTGGTGATGGACTAATTCAGAAGCTTTCGCTCGTCTGTCCGGGTAGAGTCGCAACATCGGTGACAGAAACGCGGAAATCCCCTCTGCCTCCTCTTTCGGAAACAAGTACTTGTCGTGCAATACTGCATCCAGTGGCCAATAACGCAGCTTGTTGATATGCCTCAATTCACCTAGCATAGCCCCCTCTGTGAGCGATATGCACGACGCGCACGGTAATCGTTTGGTAAGCACACGCACCCTTGCGACTGAAAAATTCTGAGCTGTATTTACCGGAAAACGCAATCGCTTTCGGGAACTCGCCGATGAGTTCCATGATTTGTGCTATATGGTCATCATCTTTACTGTAGCGTGATCCGGAAGCCGGATCGAACAGATAGTCACCGCCCGTGATGAGTTCAAAGATCTGTCGCGGCAGTAACACACGATCAGAGTCGCATGGCTTCACATGAGAGAGCCATCTCACCACACATGCGACGCTCCAGATGTCAGCACTCGAACCCCATTTTGCACCAAGAATGACTTCCGGGCAGCGGTACTGTCGTGTCTGTATATCGTCCGTAAAGTGGTGTTCCGTCCACGTCGCTAAACAGGGCGTGAACATCTCGAGACACCGACTTTGGAGGGCAAAGAATCACGTACCATTTCCTAGATCCGCGATCTTGACCGTGATTTTCTCCATGCCTTCAAGTATGCTCGAGGTCGTCGACGTATCTGCGAAGCTTGGTTGGGGTGATTCTCCAGACAAGACGGAGGTAGAGGGCCTCGGATCTGAGAAAATCGAATCACCTGAACCCACAGGCTTCGCGGTAGAGGGTGCTTGATTATTCAAAGACGAGGGACCAGCCATCGGTGCCATCTGGGTGAGCAGAGATGGTCCTGGCGGGAGAACTGGGTGAGGTGATGTCATTTTGTCGAATTCCGGATCTAGAGACATGTTGGCGATTTGGTTTGCTGTGCGGTCGGTAGAGTCTGCTCTTCTAGAACTTGAGTTTGCTTCTACAATGCCTAGGCCAGCGGTAGGGGCAGAATCGAAGGCGCTTTCTTTAGAGCCTGAGCCGAGGGAGCCGGGCTTGGATGTTGTTTCGCCATCTATCCTGGTCATGCCAAACGCAAGCTTGTCAATCATGGGGCTGCTACCCAGGGACGAAGATGGGGATGGGAGTGGTTGAGAGCCGGTAATGAAGATGGATTCAGACCGTGGCGTTTGATTTCCCCCACGGCCTTTAGAGGGAGGGACACCGATTAAGCGGGAAGGAGGGGAGGTAGTGTTGGCAGAGGCTGTCATCTCGGCTTGAATGACGGACTCGACATCGTCGATGCAGATAAGCACATTTTCGGGCTTCAAGTCTGAAATCAAAAGTTATCGTGTGCCGGTGATTTTGGGCAATAATACATCGGACGGACCGGTGTGGATGACACCGCAACAGCGGTGCATGTAGTCTAGACCGAGCAAGACTTGTTTTGCTATTTGTTTGACCACAGGCATGGGAACGCCTTTATTCTGATGGCGTTTGATGAGACCGAGGAGATTCTCACCAAGGACCTCGAAGACCATGCAGACGTGGGTGCCGTTCGGTCCCTTGTGTTTAAAGTGGTCAAGGAAGGATATGACGTGCGATCTGCCGGAATGGGTGTGTGAGGGGGAAGGCAATGGATTCGGATTCTCGGGGGTGGGTTGGACGGGTGGTGTGGAAGAAGTGATGAGGCGTTGAAGGAGTTTGATCTCGTCGAGAGCAGTCTCGGTATATCTCGGAGCGGATTTGACGACTTTGAGAGCGACATGGCGGTTCAATCTGATTTCGGAATGAAATGAAAATGAAAAGAAAAGGGGGGACGGGTGCTTACTTTGTGTCCTTGGCAAGCCAGACGGTTGAGAAATGACCCCAACCAAGCTTTCTGAGTACGATATACCTACCATCTGAAAAGGTGTCGCCAATTTGCACGGGATGGTAGCCACCTTTGACGTAGTCCTCCCAATCCTCTTCTTCCTCTGTCATGATGGATTGTGAATGAGACGTATAGGAACCGTGAGACATGACGGATTTTCGGGTATTCTGTAAACGAAACAACGATAAGGGTTTAGTGAAGGCACCGCGATAAGGAGGCTCTCGGAAACGGTGATAGATAAGCGTACTGAAGGTCTAAAAGGGTATTAAGCGAATTTTGGACGCTGTTGAACACGACGCCGAGCGACGTTGACCACGGAGACTTGGGACTCGAAACTTGGAGAGACCTCTGGGGCAGACTCGGCGGGAGATTGACAATTGAAACTTGAAGGGGGGGACCATCATATGACTAAGCAGATTCAAGGAATGTAGTCGACGTGCAGGTGCACACGAGGCAACGGCTTTGTCCTTCTCCTCCTCCTCCCTTCTGATGCTCCCCGATCTCGACGACGAGCAAACGTAGGTCGTTTTGGATGTCTTGTCGTCCTCATCGTCCTCATCGCGTCTCTCTAGTCCATCTTCACCCTCGTCCGGCGACACCTTTTACGACTCGCGACGCCGTGCCAAATCAGCAGCACGTCATCGCTCACATACCACCACGGATGGCTCAAGTAGCAGCCATCTACTCGCCCGTCTCGTCTCTCGAGAAGAGGAAGTCCGCGAAGTCAATGCCGCTCTCCTTCTCACTTCCGAACGCCTCGAAGCAGAGTCGTCCCGTGCAAACGCCGCGGAACGGCGTGCCCTCGACTACTTTCATCGTCTCCGCATCGCATCCGAGAATCGTGAACGCGCAGAACAAGAATCAGCCAGACTCAGAGAAGAACTCAAGCTGTACAAGCTTCAGCTCGAGAATGCACAAAAAGAGATCTTTCGAGCCCAAGATATCATCGATCAGGTCGCTACCCAGCGAAACGAGGCAGAGGCAGAGGCAGCCAAGGCGAGAACGAAGGCACGCAAGCTGCAAGAAGAGAAGCTCGTCATGCTTGCGCGTGAAGAAGGCCGCAGAATGGGATACAGGGAGGGTCTGTCCATGGGTCGCAGGATAGGCTACGACCAAGGTACACATCGTTGGCTCGCAGGCCCGCCCGACCGTCTTCCTCATCTCCCTCTCTCCCTAGAAAACGACGATGATCACGAAAACGTGGGTTTCGTCGACGACGATGAGGAACGTAATGATCCACGCTCCCATATTCAGTGGCGCTCCGGTCCTTCGATCCGACAACCACCGTACGTCAATAACTACGTTGCACCGTCTTCGTTACCCACGTTCATCACAGAGCCCGCCCCGAGTCTGCGCCCCCGGTACGTACGTTTGAACCCGCGCCACCGCTTCCTGTTCCCGTCCATGCCTCTTCTCGCGAGGACCGTTCGCCCTCCCCGCCTCATGGCTCCGATGAACCAGAAACTATTCATCCGATACCGATTCGCGCTAGCCCCGTCTCCGCTCAACACGCCATCGTCCCTCCTGATGGATGGATCCCGAGAGTCGATTCTCGCACGTCATACATCCAAGTACCACCTCCGCACGAATTACATCGTCCCGTTCACACCTCTCCCAGCTCTGTCGCGACTGAACTCCAGGATAGTCGGGCGACCCCTCAGCCAGAGCCAACCCCAGTTCCGCCCCCTGTCCGATCGCGCGACTATGCGTATCAGACGTCCGTTCCGGCGCCCGTTCAGCGTGTGCGCACGCCCTCGCTTGCATCCCGTACTTCGACTCATATCTCACAGTATGATCTGGTGAATAAACGTCCCGGAAGTTCGCTACGGAACGAAATATACATCGGCAGAGCAGGGAGTGGTAGTCAGCCCTCCAGGGCCAGTTCATCTCGAAACGAGCACAGGGAGCAGGATCGTCACCCTTCCGACAGGACAGAAGCTGAAAGCATCATCGAGCAATGGCGCGCGGATTCCGATACTGCGACCCCGCCCAGGAACCCACCGCGTTCGTCTGTGAGCGTGCTCCCCCACACGTCCAGATAATCCCATGCTGACTAGTGGGTAAAGACGCCATCTTCGCGACGACCTACACAATTTTACTCCCGGCCGCGGGAAATCGTGACGCCTACACCCCTCGGAGACGTCGACGCAGACACACGGCCTCGCTCGCCCGCTTCCAGCGCACCCGACTCACATTCCGCACGCACCCGGTCCCCGCTCGAGTATCTCCGCCAGCGATTCCGCCAACGTCCCTCCTCTGGCAGCAGCAGCATTCCCAACATCATCGTCGAGTCACCGGTGAGCGTCCCTGTACACGTACACGCACCCCACTCACGCACTTCGTCGCCTGCGCACGTGCACATGCATGCACACGCAGTCCGAACCTGATGCGACCATATCGCCCTCTGCGACGATCGCGGCGCACCCCGAGCTGTTGAGCCCGGAGGCTGCCAACCGGACATTACCACAAGACGATCCGAGCCACCCGTATCACCCACCCCCGCCCCCTTCTACCCATGACCACTCCGGGGTCCCCTGGCCAGCCGGCTTCATCCCCTATCCGACCGCACCGACACCAGACCCCAGACCGAAAGACCGTCGCCTGAGTCGCTCCCATCCCGACCCTGACCCCGATCTCGGTCCCAATCCGAGTGCGCGTACGTATGCCCCGAACGGCGTTCGCACGCAGAGCGCGTCCTCGTCGTCGGTGTCGGCCGGACGTCGGGGTGGGATGTACGAGGCTGCGCCGGTTCCGCCGGGGGTGGTGTACCCAGCGCCGCCTGTGCGTCCGCATACGTCGCATGTGCGACATAGGGAGGGAGAGTGGGCGCGGGAACGTGACAAGGACTGGGACAAGGACAGGGATAGTGACAGGGACAGGGACAAGGATAGGGATAGGGATAGAGATTGGCGGCGCGATGACGAACGCGACCGCGAGCAGGACCGCAAGGATGCCGGACGTGAAGAGGACCTGACGCCGATGCAGTCGCCTGCGCCGCTTGGACGGCCTATCTCGCTTTTCGATTCAGACGACGATCGCTGACAGTTGGTTGGCCTTTCGTTCTTTGTGCCGCGACTTGTATGCCATTCCATGTGGACGTGACATGCCTTATTCTCCTTGACCATGCGGTGCAGTCCCTCCATGTTGCTAATCGGGTATTATAACGTGTACATCCTCTTTCTTTCGCCCCCCTGCTCGATCTCTTAGAAACGTGTATTTTTGCCAGCTACGCTTCTCGTCTTTATTTCTGCACTCGTCTGTGCTAGCATCTATCGTACAAAAGAAAACACCGTGTAGTATGTATACATCGCGATTCCATGTCAAAAAAAAAAACCCCCCGCTTTCACAAGCCATGCCACTCCAAACCCTTGTTGACGACGAACGTCGCCGTCAACGGTAACACGTCACTACTCGGTCCCACGCTCAAGCCATACTCGCCCCGCTCGATCACCCAGCGGGAGATCCGATCTTCCCAGTATGACACCGCGAGCTTGTCGAGCGTCAACTCGACGCGCGCTTGCGCACCCGGCGCGAGGTCCTTCACTTTCCCAAACGCGCGCAGCACGCGCGGCGGGTGGGTCAGCCCGGACGTCGTCGGCATCGACACGTACACCTGGACGACCTCGGAGCCGGTCACCGATCCGGTGTTCGTCACCGTCACCATGGCGGTCAGGTTGAAATCGCCGTTGGCGATGATGGGCGTGGACAGAAAGAGGTCGGAGAATGCAAAGGTGGTGTATGAGAGACCGTGTCTGTGTTGTGTGTCACGTGAACTGGGCACCGTCTCGGACGCGCGCGAATCACGTACCCAAATGCAAATTGAGGGGCGATACCACGGTGTTGGAAGTGCTTGTAACCCTACAGGGAAGACAAAAAAGGGTTACACCCTCCCCGCATTGATGCCAACACGTGCAAGATACATACGACAAACAAGTCCTCGCCGTAACGCACGACGCCGTTCTCCGAATTGAAGTGACCGTGGGCGGCGATGTCTTCCAGTCTCTTGGGGAACGTCAAGGATAGTTTTCCTGACGGGTTTTTCTTCCCAAAAAGAACGTCGGCAATGGCATCACCGGTGGCGTTACCGAGATACCAAGTGTGGACGATGGCAGGAACAGAGTCCGCCCAGGGCAGCGTTATCGACGAGCCCTGTTCATTTTCGGAACCCTCAGAGAAATGTCGAACAAGAGTAGGAAATCGACCTTACAGATTGAGTGACCACAACGGTCTTTGGGTTCGCAGCCAACACCTTGGTGATCAACTCGTCGGTACGACCAGGAAGGCCCAACGTCTGTCTATCGTAGCCCTCCGTCTCCCAGTCGGCATTCAGGCCAACAATGGCAATGGCAACATCCGCCTCGGACGCCAACTGAATGGCTTCAGCCATCTTCACATCGGGATCTTTGACTTCTGCGCCACCGAGTCGGACACCGGGGTTGCTGTCTTGAACTGTCTCGTCCTCATCGCCATCTGCAGGGGCCCTGACGTTGCAGAACTCAACAAGGATGTTGTAGGTGACGCCCGCCTTGAGACCGACTCTGCCCTTCTCCTCTTGCGTACCACTATTGAAGAACGATTCCCCACGGCGTTGACGTGTCCAATTATCGATGATAAGCTTGCCGTCCACAAAGAGCTGGGAAGAAGCCGAGTCAAGATGGCATGCACTGCGAAGGGAAACGGCATATCCACCTTGGCTCTTCCGGATACAGTCAGGCCAAACTCGAACGTGCAGTCGTGTGCTCTGGGTTTCAGCTGACCTTCAAGTATCATAGTCCATCTGCGAGTGATACCCTTGGGCGCGGAGGTACTGATGAAGATGCGAGTCTCATCTACAAGTCGTTTCGCATACGGAGTGTTCAGGGGAACCATGCTCTCGTCGTTTTCATGCGCGTACCAGGTACCGATCCATCCGCGCTCGCCTGATGCAGTCGTAAGTTCAAAGTCAAGAGTGGGCATTTCCATGTAGGCTAATCCGACCATCAGCTAGTATCTTGGAAATCGAACGAGGACCTACTGCTAGCACCCTCGCTGAAAGTGACCTCGACGTTTGGCGGAAGCGCATTGATGATACCCTGATACGGGGTGATAAAATACGAGGGCTTCAAGGCGGCGGAACCACCTCCGGATAAGACGACAGCTTGTGCGTTGCCACCAACAATCGCAATCTTTTTCAACTTTTGAGGTTGAAGGGGCAAGAGATTGTTATCGTTCTTCAAGAGGACAATAGTTTCTGCTGCGAGCTTGCGCATGAGAGACTTGTCTTCTTCACTCTCCACACTTCGTTCAATGCCATCTCCATCCAGGATCTGAGAGAGCCATTAGTACACGCTTCAATTTCAACGACAAGAGTTGGAAAGCTTACTTCTGGAGATTCTTGCGCGACTCGTTTAGCCAATTCGACCACCTTTTTCGCGCGCTCTTTGACCGTTCGAAGCGTGAGTTTCCGGGACCAAATCGAACGGTTCATAAGATCAAGCGACCTCCATTTGTTTGTCCCGGGCATCTCGAGGTCCAATCCGGCATTTATACTGAGGTCGATGCTGTAAATACCAAACCTGGAGCGATTTGTTCAATGAGATTATCATCCCTCGGGGTTTCATTCATACCAATCACTCATGATCACCCCATCAAACTTCCATTCATTTCTGAGGATGTCCTGTAGTAAATGAGGGTTCTCAGATGCGTGAGTGCCATTGACACGGTTATAGCTAAGAATACGAACGAAGAACAGTCAGTGGACACAGAAGGATGCTGACTTTGAGAACACTCACGCGGTCATGAAGCACCAAGGTTTAGCATGTTTTTGGGCAAGCATGAATGGCATGAGGTAAATCTCACGGAGAGCACGTTCGCTGAGTATACTGTCATAAGCCAATCGGTCGTTCTCCTTGTCATTGCATCTGAGAATGACAATGAAGTTATAGAAGTGGAGAATATGCAGAGACATACACAAAGTGCTTGATAGTGGTTCCAATACCGTCTTTCTGAACACCTTTCACGTAGGCGGCGGCAATGAGTCCAGAAAGTACGGGGTCTTCTGAAAAGCTCTCGAAAGCCTTGCAAAAGTGTGTTAACATATATTGGACAGTAAGTTCCGCGGTATGCTTACCCGTCCTCCGAGGGGGTTCTGGGTGAGAATACGCGTCAGTTGGTGCAAGAAGGATAAAATTGAGATGAGCATACTCTTTGGATGTTGCACGTTGGGGCAAGGATAACAGGTGCAGCCCTCAATTTAGCTTCACCGGCGAGGAGCTTGAAGCCGGCTTGCTCAATAAGCTCCGTGTCCCACGTTGCGCCAAGCGCAGTTGCTGAGGGAAGACACTTTGCAGGAGTACTCATGAAGAAGTGGTTTCCCCTGATGCCTGCATATAGGTTAGTTCGAAGTAACGTACGACGAGCAGATGACACGTGCCATTTGGGCCATCGCTGACCTAGGAGTGGGAGGTGAGATATCGGCAAAAGGGGAGCTGTCGGCACTGACCTTGATAGCTGGTATTCCGAGGCGAGGTATCTCATGTGTGTGCCAAAAGCCGACACCGGCAGTCAGCGATATAGCCTCGTCGGTGGTGAGCTGATCGACGATTTCGTCGACATTGGCGTTGCGAAAATCTGAGGGGGGCATCAAGGACAAGGAGAGAGAGGGAGAGAGAGAATCTATCCGTCGTGCACGCTCTTATGGCGTTCATATCCTGTAGAGCACGTGACATGTGCGGAATGAAATCGATCTCCGAGGTTTTTCCGAGAAGCTGGTTGATTTTTATTTCACGTGACCGGTCACGCGTCTGCAATGCACCCGTCGCGTCTTCCAGTACATGTCTTCTGACTTCACCCACCACTGGCCAGGACCATCAGCGGGAAGTTTGATTAGACAGCTCTCACCCGAGATGGCTGCTGCACAGGGAAGCACTGTTAAGCAGATATCGCGCCGTCCCACAAAACGAACCAGACCATCTCCAGAAATACCACAATCTACTCGCCCAGCGCAAACCACACCACGCTCTATGCCAACCTCGCCAGTCAAGGTGTCCAAGGGGCGCGTGACAGCTACCGCTAGTTATAGGACGACTGAGCGACACCAACCCGCTCTACTCCAACCCGTTATTGCTCCTCAACCAGATGTGACACAGCTTCCTCAGACCTTTTCTGGAAACTTTGATTTGTATGGCATGTACTTGCCCTTCCTCGTCAAACTCTGTTTACCCCCAGGAGCAACGACACCCGACTATTCTGCCGTATATGACAGGATTCTCGCCTCCCAGGCCAAGCACGATTATACTGCGCGCTGTTTTCTCGCACCTCAGGATGCTTCTTTATCCGCCCCACCTCACGGTCGATTTGAGAGTGCGTCCGTCGTGGATCCCATGGCCGAACGCCCATTTGACGTCATACTCGATTCCTTCACGTACAAAAAATCCCTCACGTTTACCCCCACCGAGCGTTCATCCTTCCAGGTTCCCGAACACAGCATCCCAGGGCCGGGTCTTGTTGGACACACCGGATTATTGCCTGTTTGCGGTATCAAGAGCGCCAAAGGCGTTTTCAAAATAAAGCGCGTGTGGAAAAACGAGCAGGATGGCTCAGTGAAAGAGCTCTTTGAAGGCTTCTTCTCCTTCAGCTTGTGCTACGATAGCATGTATCGAAAGGGTGGCCACGGCAACGGAGCCGGGTACAAGTTCGCCTTTTGGGGTGTGAGGGCCATGAAAGACAATACAGGCAAGGAGATCGGACTGGGGCCAAGAAAAGTCATGTGGTAAATCAGTGTAGCTCGCCGGCTCTTTCTCGATTCGATATACTGTTGTCTTCGTTTTGTGAACTCTTATCTAATCTCCAAAAGCTTGTCCAAACTGTTTCGTCGAGTCATTACACGCGAGAAGTGCAACAACTTTGGTGACCGACTTGAAACTGAGATACGTAGTAAATCCTATTTATGTAGTACAACACGGTGCTTCACTGCCGAGCAGGGGCAGAGTTTTTTTATGTTCCTGGTTGTAAACTCTCACACATGCAATGCACAGGATTCGTTCCAAAGATTGTCGTGTAGAATAAACCTATGTCTCCTCATCAACATTGCATGCAAGCCTGAGTGTTGTGTTGGCGCAGTGGTGGTTTCCCGCTCCGTGACCACGCGGGGTTCGGATTATAGTGCAATGGTTACTGCTAGAAGTTATGCCTCACTCGCCTGCTCGGACGTTGGCCACACTTGAGCCTGTTTTCACTGGGGGTCGCCAAGGAACGTGAGCGACTTGCTAGTAAGTTGCTTCTGGCGCTATCTGGTATCTATACCATCAAACACGGCGAGGTAAGCCGTTGTTCATTTGCTGAAACGTTTCAACACTGGTTGTGTGATGGTTGATGTCCCTTCGTCGTGATACGTGATCTGTCAACTTTAGCTTATGACAACCGAGATATAGCATTGCACCGGCGTAATGCGATACGCCCAGACTAATGCAGCATTTCGCCAGCGTCGATGGAGATGACTTTCGTTATACAGGGGAACTGAGCCCCGATGAGGTATTTGCTCACCTGGCTTCCAAGTTGAACGCACAGGTCCGCGGACTCTGGATGGTGAGTTGGTTCCTTTTTTGTCTCCTTCACGATAACGAACTTATATGAACGGTTCTCGTGACACAACCGCATTAACACAGCCAGGGGGTCTGGTTACAGTTATATACACCTCA
This sequence comes from Veloboletus limbatus, assembly GCA_038088635.1. Lineage (NCBI taxonomy): Eukaryota > Fungi > Basidiomycota > Agaricomycetes > Boletales > Boletaceae > Veloboletus > Veloboletus limbatus. Next base: position 28,471 of record JBBPJJ010000063.1, read on the forward strand.
ATTATCGCAGGAAAGAGTAACGTACAACACTGTTGAAACCGAATTCCATGGCGCTTCGAACACTCCCCACCGTCCAACGTGCAGCCCAAATCCATACCCGCGGCGAGCCGTTGTCCCTCCTCCCTACACATCCCGTTCCAGATCCCACCCACCTCCAACCTAATGAATGTCTCGTCAAGATCGAGTATGCGGGCGTTTGCCAAAGTGACCTGCATGCTCGTAATGGCGACTGGTTGCTCAAGCCCACAATGCCACGCATAGGGGGTCACGAGGGCGTGGGTATCGTCGTGGCCATCGGCGCTGGAACCACAGAGAGCACTGTCAATCTGGGTGATAGGGTGGGGCTCAAGTTCGCTGCGCGGGCATGCTCAAATTGTGACGATTGTCGCACAGGAAATGAGTCGAGTGAGTACGAGTGCCGTTTACTATGAGAGGATACCATGACGCTCGAGCATCGTGCACTACTTGATCGTTGCTTACGATACATATTATTTTTATCCTGTTACTAGCGTGCTCCGGCCAGCTCTTCCACGGGTTTACCGCAGATGGTACCTTTGCAGAATATGCGGTGAGTTGATTCGTGTCTCGGAATGTAACTTGTTCTGAATATTGGTTTTCACGCATCAAGGTGTCATGGACTGCCTATGTCACACCCATCCCCGAAGGCCTGGACGGCGCAGCTGCCGCATCCATTCTATGTGCTGTGAGATTACTTTACACCGCTCAACCGTTACTATCGCCTGACAGATAATCGACGCGTTGTAGGGCGTAACAGTGTACAAGGGCCTCAAACGCATCAACGTCCCTCCTGGCGGTTGGGTTGCGATTCCTGGTGCAGGTGGCGGTCTGGGGCACCTCGGTAAAGGAAACTCACGTATCCACCTTTTTCCCACTTGCTCACGCCAAACGCCGTTCGGCGTCTGTCCATCTAGCGATCCAGTACGCCACTGCAATGGGTTTCCGCGTCGTCGCGATAGGCGTGTCATCTTCTCATGTTACATACTTCAGTTCCGGTCTGACAGATGTGCCACTATAGATAGCGGCGAGGACAAGCGCAAATTGTGCCTCGCACTCGGTGCCGATAAATGGATCGACTTCAAAGAAAGCGGAGACGCGCTTGTAGCGGACGTCATCGCGGCGGCTGATGGAATCGGGCCTCATGCTGCGCTCGTCACGGCCGGAGCGGTCAGTCTTCGTTATTTATGTCCATGGTTACACACACTGAATGAGAGTTCGCGACGTGCGTTCGTACCGTACTGTCTATTCTACTATCCAGGCTGCGCCCTACACCCAGGCATGCTACTACGTCGGAAAAAGGGGGACGATCGTCATCATGGGGGTACCATCGTCGACAGCGCTCCAAATTCCACCCGAGGTCGTGGTTGGCAAGGTGAGCTTGCGTCGCTTCCTTGCGCGCTATGAGCTAATCCTGTTCCTCTTCAGGAACTCAAGCTCGTCGGCTCTGTGACTGGGCAAGTACCTTTGTTCTGATAATGGCCCACCGATGGATTCAGGTCATTGACGCTTGCTGTTTTGTTTCACGTGACAGTTCCCGCCAAGACGCGATCGAGGCCCTGGCGCTTGCTGCAAGGGGAAAAGTAGTTTGTCATTATACCCTCCGACAGCTTGAAGAACTCGAGACGTACGCATCGCTTCCGTTCCTTTTTTTTATCCAGAGGATTTACGGTGTGTTTTCCAGCGTGTTTGAAGAGATGAAGAGGGGCGAGATTACGGGCCGGGTAGTTCTGAAGATCTGATATGTGGTCTATCTTTGAACAGGAACACCGAGGTTCCTCGCTTGGGAGCCGGGGTTTCCGATCATGCGTTCACTCATACTGGAACACGGTCTTCACACGACATACATAGGTGTACGACAGATAACGTGAGCGAACTGCATGTGACAAAAGTGTAGAATATCATACAGATACCATCGGCATCATGCTAGCTTGTTGGTATTCTCTACCACCATTTATATTAATCCATGCCCTTGTTCGTCCCACATCGCCAGAAATTGTGAGAGCAGAAAGTCACAGAGGCGCTAGTCCACGAGACGTTCACGTGAGCCTTGCTTTGCTGTACGCGTCCAGTGCATTACACACGCATGGAAGTTGTCTACGCAAACGGTTGATCTCGGACCTATACCCCTGTTCCCACACCAAGACACCACAAGCAAAGAAAAAAAAACCCACATGTCGTTAGAAATCCTCTACATGCGACAAAAAAAAACGACGCACCTGGTCAGCAACAGACTGTCCGTCTTTCAAATACACGACAAATATGTTTTGCGCTCGTGCCAGCTGCGAGTGCATCAGAGACGACCGTGTGTCAATATATATTGATGACGACCGACGATGATGAATTTGGGAATAGCGACACACAAAAAAGAAAAAAGAAAAAAAAAAACTCAACCTCTGCAAAGATGGTGTTGAATATATCGACGCGGTGCGTGAAAGCGCGCAACTCGTGCACCAGTGTATTCACGAAGCCGGGGAGGGCTGCCAACTCGGCGTGCTCATTGATGATGGGACGCAGGGCGCAGAGACGTTTGCGCTCTGCAGGGGGGTTCGGGTTCGGGTTTGGTGCGGTGGGGTGCGTTGCCTGTGCTTCGAGGGGGGGACAGACCCACGATGGAAACACGGCGTTTTCTGCGATCCGCTCGAAATGCAATGCATAATCCCTAGTGTTCGCGGCGAGAGAGATATGTCAGGTAAAGGGGCCAGAGACAGGGTATCGCGTTTCGTACATGCACGTCCGGGAGATCGTACCAAGAGACACGGTGACGGTCGAGAGACAGTTCAGGGGCTCAGAGCTTGGCACGACAAAGGGCTGACGATGGATGTTTGGCTTCCCAGAAGCTCTCTTGCAGAATTGATCAGGACTCACGGGCTTCACGTTCCTGAGATGCGATCCATGTTATCCAGTGGTGCAGAGACGAGAAGCGGAATCGTGTCGTACCGTGCGGGCCCTCTGCCTTTTGTCCCCCTTCCCCTCGAGTGGCTCTGCCTTCGTCGTTTGGGGATTAGGGGACCCGATTCTGAGTAAATCATTTGATGAAAATCCTCTGATTGTTTGACCAGGGCATCAAAAGAAGACTGTCGATCGGCCGCCGAGTTTCTTTCTCGTTGCAACATCTTGGGGGGGAAAAAAAGATGCATCAATACAGGGCATCGCATCGCGCACCAGTAAAGGCTCGTGAACGGTAGACATACCTTGGAAGGATTGGTCAATTCCCTGAGCCTGTCTTGAACAGTCGCATCAGGTTCCGACAGGAAGTCGAGAATGATTTCGTTAAAATCTGCATTTAGGGACATGAGACCATCTGTTACTCCGAAAAAAAAAAAAGAATTAAAAAAAAAAAAAAAAAAGGAATCACCCTTTAAGGCTGCAAGCGCAATACCCGCTGTGCTCCTTGACTCCCAGATCAATTTCTCAAACCTCTGTAAACAGGCTTTCTTTCGCGATGCACAGCCGAGCCGCTCAAACGGGGACGAACCTGGGAGAGGACAAGTGCAGGTTCTTGATATTCAAACTTGGCACCCGCCGATGCCACGTCGCGAACATCTTGAAAGCGTGCGTAGAGTGCATTTCCCTCCGAGACGAGCGCCCGGACTTTGGCAGCGAGTCGACCGGAATGACTGAACGGTAATCCTGCGTCGAAAGAGTCGACCGAGTCGGACCTGTTTCGATACCGAGTCGTGTCAAACAATGGACAGGTTCAGGGGGGGAGGAACGTACTCCGCGGTTGCTACAACAGCAGAGTACGGAGGAGGGCTCTCTTGCTGATCAGCTGACATGAAAATGAGGTCGAGGGTCATTGGATGAGGGACTGAGATAATTTATGTCGCTGGAGAGTTCGAGATGAATACGGGAGATCCAACTACCACGCCGAAATCGCGCTGTAACCTCCTGTTGAGGAGCATGTTCAATTGGGACACATGACGTTCATTGAAATGTTGGGCGTATCTGCCAATCTAGATTCGAATGTGACGTTCGGAATTAGGGTAGTCCCAAACTTACTATGCCATTGAGGAAGACCGCATTGTGACTGGAAGTTTGAGGGCGTCTATGCAATATATCCGCGAAGAAGTTGAACTTCTACTAGTAATCGTGACCGATGTTTATGCCAGTGAGCCCCAAGAAAACCTGATTGGAACGGAAGTTGAGCTTCATTTTGATCATATTAGCGACTTACCTGCGCAGCCTGGTTGCCTATAGTCATTGAAGCAAGTCTCAAGGCTGGTCGCTGCATGCCCCGGTACCAGTACGTGATACTAACATAAATACCGCAGACTGGTCTGTCACCATGATACTGTCAGCTGGTTGGAGAACAGCCTCCCGTCGTAGTAGTACTAGCCGCTCACCGCTTCGTCCAGTCTCGTACCCCGGTCGACTCAGGAGGCTGGAGGTAAGCTGCGCTCCACATGTCTTAGTTTTCTCTTATTGGTCCTCCGATAGCATTCCACTGTCTAGTTGCACTTCGAATCTTGCTCACGCTAGTATGCTACAGTCATCGTTCTCGAGTGTTCTAGCTCTACTTGCTCGCGCACTGGAAATTATCAGGGCTCTCGACCCTATACGTCTGGCACAGGTTCTGCTCGACTTCGCCTCTGTCATTCACTCGCAATTCTGGGATGGAAGACGAACGGGGCCGGACTTTATCTCTCCAATGACCAGTCTCATTAAACGGCAATCAGGACACCTGGCCAAACTTGTCCTTCAGCACAGCAAAAGTCTGCCCATATTTGAACTTGACAGTACAGACGCATCACAGCAGGGTGGTCAGGCGGTTGCAGGGGTAGTCCTGGACAATGCAGACTCAGAGTCGGGAACGGTCTCGCCGTATCAGCGAGTACACCCTCAGTCTGTCGCAATTTTAGACCTCGATGACGTTCCGCACCGTCGTCTCGAGTCCCAGTACACCACATCGGCGAATGTCGATCGGATGGTGCTTGTACCTATACTATTGAGCCTACTTGTCATCTTGAGGGCCAGCCAGTGGTCTCCCGCTTCTGAATTCATCGCAATCGATTTTATAGCTGCTCTCATACTTGGTCCCGGTACACTGACACTCATTCGGAGGACCGCGGTACACCCAACGGAGTTGGATCCAGGTCCAGGATGTGCAGTGCTCATGGACGACGACTTGACGGTGGTGATTCGGGGAAGTCAAAGGATAGTCGAGGCAATCACTGAAGGCGGCTTCTACCTCTCGTTTTCAGATCGTCAACCACAGCCAACTGCGGAAGATCAGACACAGACCGTACTCCCCGCAACTGAGAGATGGCAAGAGAAGCAACTCGTGTCTGATATCCTATATGGAGCATTGGAAGGAGGGTGCCGTGGAGTATGCGAGGCCATAGTGATGCGATTCTTGCATCTAAACTTTACTATCCCGAACCTCAGAGAGATAGCCTATGTGGTGGTCGTCGGGCGCATGATGAGCAAGGCATGCTGGTGGGGACTCAAGGCATCTACGAACGATTCCATACCACCCATCGCAGGAGTGACACCACTGCGGTCAGTGGCGAGGCTGACGGGGGAATTTCTCGGACTACTGGTAGCAGCAGCCTGCTTCACGTCCGCATCTTCCGCCACGATATTACTCCATGGCGCGTCGTTCTTTGCCCAATCTTCCTACTTTGGGTTGTTCGCAAGGCTCGTCTTACAGTCCCAAAATTACTGTATTCGGACGGAACGATTTCTGGACGCGCTGGGCTCTCCAGCGGTAAGGAAGTGGTCGTTCCGCACGCGGACCTCGGCAGCAACCTTCGTCTGTCTCGCTCTTTGTCGGGATATTTCCCGACCCGTCAAGAGCATCAATGTTTCTGGCGTGTTGGACACATTGATCCCTAATCAACGGGATGTCTGGAGAGTGTGGAAGCACAGAGTAGCCGATCGCATCGTACACGAAGAACACATTACCTTTGCGCCGACCATACCTACATTCCCTGACTTGCGCCAAGAACGCCTCAAACTTCTTTTAGACGAAGCTCAATCTGCTCACGACAAGTACATTCACTTACTACTGGCACTCCGACATCAAAGCGCAGCGATGTCATGAAGCTTCGAGATACGGTTTTCATGAATGTTCTTGTGTATTTCGCGCTTATTCTTGCAATCTGCAACGCATGTTGGGATAGCTGCTCGACTTCTACGTTGTATCGTGTTCCTTGTACATCATGCATCCCAGACATCGACTCTTTGGTATGTAGGATAGATGGAGAGTCGTTCAAGCTGAACGGGTTTCCCACCGGGCCGTGTTATTCCATCAAGTCTGTCATGGTGCGCTCGTCATCCAAGACGTTGATCGACCTGTTTCAATATCAAACAGTTGAAGCAACGCTGCAAGACGTTCCTGAGCATGGGACACATGCATTCCACTGAATCATTCATGACGGGTTTCAAAATCTGGGCATATCTGTATAATGTGACGTTCGGTATGCCATTCCTGGTTCAGACGCGATGAAGTGGAAGCTTAGGCTTGCTGCTGCCTTGAGGCTTTTGGAAGACCGCAATGTGACTGGTGAGCGTCTATATAATACCCGCGTTCAACCTGGAGTGGCACGTTGGACCTTCAACTGGCCCCAAATTCAGAAAGTCAAACTTCCTGGTACACATGCATTGTTAGCATGAGGCTCGATACATAAAAAGTGGGTTTCATCTCGGTCCGCTGTGACTTGCATGTGCTGAGGTTTCCCGAAGCCCAAAAGTGGTCCGGCACTTGTTGAGCGCCCTATGGTGATATGGTCGTCGTGGTGATGTAATTTGAGGTTCCGTGTCACCATGATGTCAGTTGGCAGGCCCCAACCCTCAACCTGAGCCTTCTACGCCACCAGCTCGCCGTTCCATCACATTTGAACATGCGCTGATGGATATAATAGTGCCCACCACCAGGAGACTGCCGCACGATTCAATCACCCACTATCTTGCAAATGTTTGGTAGCACTCCGCACCCATTGGCGACCATGGCCACTGCATCCATCCTGTATCCACCGGAGAAAACCAATCACCTGGTCACTCCCGCCGAGCCTCGGAAAATCTCCAAGCAGACCGCTGCCCGGATGTCATTTGCACCGGACGCCAACATTCGAGCTACTCTTCGGGACCTGACCGATATCGCTCGCGACCTTCCGATGGAAGAAGCACTTTCGCTAGAGATCGAGAAGCTGTGTAGTGCAACACTCATCATAGACGAAACGTTCTACGACATCGGAAGGAGATTGTCTAATGCAGTAAATGAGCAGAACAAGCGCGTCGACGTTTATGACGCTTGCTGTGCACTGGAAGCACAGTGGAATGAACATCATATTGTAGGCTCTTCATTTGATGGTCCGGTAGGGGTGAACTCACAGGAAAGTATAGACATATCAGCACCTCCTTTGGCGCTCCAGGGAGACAGCAGGGAAAGCACAAGGCACGATTGACGGTATGACCCGTAATTTGTAATGCACAACGTCCGAGTTCATTCTTATATTTATTCCTAGACTTCCGCGAGGTGGTCTTTCCCTTGTTGAGGGATCCAGACACGACCCGGTCAGAGAAACAAGAGATTATTCAAGAGCAAATACAGGTGGATTCTGTCATCAGGTCATTTTTCTGTCCTGACCTTGGCTCAGGAACTCCAGGACACATCAAACCCATCGCGAAAACTGTGCCAAGAATGTAAAATGATTTCCTTGGATTTTGTCGGGTTGCTTCTCATTCATCAATATGCTTGTAGTTCTCGACTTTGGTAGAGCTCTAGATAAGTACATCACCGACTTTTCACGCGTTGTCGAGGGCCTCGGGATATCTGAGAAATCTCAGATGGTCGCTGGACTGGAAAATAGTTTGCGCTGTGCGAGAGCCGCTATGGAAGCGTAGGTCGTTACGTTCCATGGTCTTCTAAAATCTCATCTCCTTTTTTTTTTTTTTCTATCAGTGTCAGCCGAGAAGTGTGACCTCCTCACGCGTCACCAGTATGTCTCTGACACGACGATTAGGTGAAAGAATTGGGGTGGAAATTCGCAGAAGATGTTGCTTTCACCGGTATCGCCCTTCTACTGGCGTTCATGGTCCCCAAATTGTGCGCAGAACTCGCAGACGCTACGGTGAGCAGGTCGATATGCCCGGAACGATAGTCAGCTTCAACGCTTTTCCTCAGGCCGTCAGCACCGACTGCATGAAGGTCAAGAACTCTGGATTTCAGTTGCTAGACGTGCGGAGGCGGAGAGATCGTAGGTTTTCTCTGTTGGATGCGACGTGAATATACTCGCTTAGGCTGATGGGCTCCAGTGGCAGTCAAGGAATATGAAGCGATCAAGGCTGAGTACGACTTGGAGAGGGCCTGCCTTGGTCAAATGGTGAAACTTGAATATACCCTCCATAACGCGACGCCCCTCGTCCAAGAAGTGACCCTAAGGCTCGGAATATTCGCGAGCGTGTGGGCCGCAGTGAGTCCTCGGAAAGTCTGCTTCGAGGAATTGGGTGACATTGACAAACACATGATCCAGATCACGGCGGACATACAGAATCTGAAGAATTCCCTTCACTGTGCGGCAGATCCGACATCAAAGGTAATAGGACCTTTGAGCGTACACTAGTAGTGCATGTTCGCTGATCTTTAGCTCAGTTATTCATCCATCGCGTTAAAAGGCTAGAGAAAATGTACGGACACCTCAGCCAGGCACTTCGCCACTACCAAGTCACGGTTCAGCTCACGTAGCGGAGAGAAGATTGACGTTATGCCTTTCACCTTCGTCTCCAACTTCGGTCAATGCCGCGTATATGGTACTAGTAGTAGTCATCTCCGCTTTTGATTTGTGTGGTGAATGTCCCCACGATCACAATACAACGGTCCAAATTGCCTAGTCAATTCTAATTGTAGACACAATGCTTGTATTTGAGGCACTCATCACAAGAAGAAAACCGCAATGCCAGGTGAATTCTACGACGGCCTTCTATAAAGTGAGCGATGTCGAAGTAAGGGGAAGAAGACGAAGTACGAGGTACTGCCAATCACTGCCAGTACATAGTTGTATTTGAGCGCTCGCTCAATTGCTAGAGGCCTCATGAATGATGTAACATCTGTTGAGAAATAGGACCGTATACCGCCGCCTCTCAGTTGAACCAGGTGGAAGCTGATTACACTCATCATATGTCGTCATCATGATATTGGTACACCTAGCGCTGCGCAGTATCATATAGTGTCATGCCGCGGTGTTACAATAGATAGTCTGATGATATACTGTAGCACGCATTAGAGAGTGAGCGAAATGACCGAATCCAACAACGGCCGTTTTGTTGCCCGGTCCCGCAACGGTGTGATCCAGGACGAAAACATGAACGAGAGGGGCGAGTATTCCAGGGAAGGAGACTCGAGAGTATCGTCGACAGGCCAAGAAAAGACAGACCTAAAGGGTGATTTGAGACCGGGAAGCGGACTCCTTGGCTCGGGGTAGGATAACACAACCTCTTGTGAACCGTGCTCAAGGTCCACCTCCCCGACGACGTGGCAATCGCTCGCCGGGATGGCCTCGGGTAATCCGCTCAACTTCGGTATTCCAGCGGTAATCTCTTCAGAAACGGTATCAACGTCCGGTTCATCGGCAATCTCTTCCTCCAGGATCTCAGCAGCAAGGACATGAGGCGTAACCTCCTCCTCGAATAAATGCAACATCTCCTCCACATATTCATACTCGGACTGCAACCACACATAAAAGCGAAGAACGGTGATGGAGTTGAGACCCGAATACAGAAGCGGCATGTCCGTCAGGACAATCTCCGACGACATGGACAGCTTCGCAATCTCGGCTGCAATCTTCTCGGCGAGGGCATTGATCTTGGAGGCGGGGGAAACAACTGCGGGAAGCTCTGCGGAGAGGCAGGGTGCAAGAGAGTCTCTGGAATCGGCCATTTTCTGAAGTGCGGCAAGGTCAATCTTGTATGATGCATTGAAGGGCATCTCCGTGATGCAGCGCACAGAATTGATGGTCATCGCAAGATCATCGTTGTGGGAAACACGTAAACAGTTGCGAGCGTGCTTGAGGATGAACAAGGCGTCGGTAGTCTCAGTATTGGCGAAGAGAACGATCCTTTCGGTTGCATCCGACTTGACGAGCTTGAAACTAGTGACATGGAGCGATTTGTCAGCAAAGGCAGGAGCCAGTGCGCGTTCGACGTAATCTAGATCGACGAACAGGCCGTTGATCTTGACGTTGCGTGAACTACGACCGCGGATGGTAATGGTACCATCAGCTTGCATGCAGCCAATGTCGTCTGTGTACAGAAGTATATCGTCCCCGTGCCATGGGCGGAACATATGACGAGATGCCTCTTCGTTGGCCAAGTAGTGAGTTGCGCTCTGGCGCGTAACGAATGCGACGATTCCAGTCGCACCGCCTTCTGTCTTTGGGATGACAGCAAGCGACTGGTCAAGGAGAACGAGGTCCGTACAACCCTGCGTAGCCTCAAACGAAATTACAGAGGGCATGGGATCGGATGGGCGAAGGAACATCTGCGAGATGCCCGCGAAACCGACCTCGGAACACTGGACGGGATCATTAAGAGAATTTGAAATCGCCCTAGGGAAAAAACTCACAGCGTAGTTGCAGGCAATCGTCGCAGTGGGGAAAATGACACGCGCCAGCTCGAGATCGTGAATACTAAGAGATTCCCCACCAATGACCATCCAGTAGACACGATTAAAGCCGCTTGGCAGTTGGGATCCACCCGAGCGCATTTGGGCGAAATCAGCGAAAGCACGGAAGACACTTGGTGTGAAGTAGACTCGAAGCAGCTGAGAGTTGGACTTCGATTCAAGCTCCTCGCAGAGGGCAGCACATTGATCTGCCACGGCATTTGATGGATCGAGATACAGCGTTGTTTGATTGAACATGAAACGGCGAATCTCGAAAAGCGGGCGCAAGAACGTCTATTTTGCATGTTGTGTCAGTAACCTGCCACAGTTGGTCGATATTGCATGATGCTGACCGTTCCACCACGAAGCCATTGACCATCCGTGGGCTGAAGGAGAGTAGAAGATTCCTCTAAAAGCACTTCCAAACTCCTACGCATGGGATAAACAATGCTCTTGGGCACCCCGGTGCTTCCACTGGTGGGGGTTATGGAACAAATCAGGGGAACTACGTCGACCACTTCGGTATGCGAAGGAGGGAGAAGATAGTTCGGAGGTTGCTGGGACTCGATGAGACTAAAAGTAGAGACAGCGCGGACCCCAGAGATGGCCGGTGGTTCCGAAGAACCATATAGAATGACTTGGACATTTGCACGCGCGAGGACCACTTCGAGGACATCAGGTGTCCACTTCGGGGAAAGAAAGACAACGGTGCGGCCAGAGAGCCAAACCGCGTGAGCACCAGCGACATAATCGATTTCGAGGCTGAGGAAAAGATCAGTCTATTATTTCTTAGGAGTAACGAATAATTCACTTCATGTGAAGGCCGATCGGGCTCCCAGTATCATCAATACCAGCAATTTGGTCAGCAATCTGCCTGACACGAACCCAGAGGGCTGCGTATGACCACTGGTTCCGCCCGCACTTGACTGCAACCTTGAACGGATGCTGCTTGGCGACTTGCAACAGGGCCTCTGTAGGAGTAACGTACAATGCGGACATGATAGCTTAAATCTTGAATAGAATGAACGTGAATCAATACAACAATCACGAGAACCAGCTCGGGATGATGAAAACGAATGAAAGGAGGAGGGAAGCAGAAAGATGGGATGGGGATCAACCAGAGCGAGTCGAACCAGAGCATTTTGCTGCGATCGCCACTTATATACTGAGGCATGGCGCTGACAGCAGCAGGATCATGGGTGCCAAGCACCACTGATACAGTTACCTAGACACCGATCAGTGAGACGCCATCTCCAATCCTCAGTAAGTAACTGGTGGCGGCTACTACAGCCAAAACCGGACTGAACGACGAGGCGATTAGTACATCGACGAACATCATGTGTGCATGCAGAGTATCTACTTTCCAACCTGGTGACAGACAGCATCTTCGTCATCCTCCGACCGGCGCATTTTGGGCCAGAGATGATATATTCTCGTTTTTGAACCTTGTGAGTCTATTCTCACAACTCACTGGCACGGATGAGGAGCCTCTGGCAGCAGGCAGCCCAAAGGCTGTTGAAGTGGAAGCGCAAGAAGCATTCGCCAAACTGATGTTGACCCGGTAAGGCCGTCGATAAAATTCGGTCGTCATTGAACAAATCTTGGTGCTTGAAGTTAGGAGCGGCTTGGTGGAGCGGAGGATCTCAACGAAGCCATTGTTCTTGATCGAGATACCTCGCCCATCAGGGCATCTGCTTCGGTGTGTGAACTCGTGTTCCACCACTGTACTCCGGCTTGGCGGAATACAGGACCTCGATCGAGGTGCACTAGAACTTCGCCTACCAGGGCATCCAGATCCGTCGTTGACCTTGTGCGACTTCGCAAACCAACCTTGCATCGGGCTACGCTGAAGCCTGGACTCCTGTATATGCTTAGCTGGTAGTTCTCCTTCACAGCCCAAAGAACAGCGGTTGTAATATTGATAAGCCCTCTGACGAGAGTCTTCGCAAGCCCCAATTCCCGCCTTGTAGCTCACTGCTGTACCTACGGTACTGCTCTCTATTATCAGAACGGATGTCAGGCGGAGGTGACACATGAGTGGTTCGTCCAGCGTTACATGCCGTTCATTCGCAGACCGAAACTCAGAATAGTGTTTTAAGAAACGGTTTCCAGTGTGCCTTGCTGTGATACTCTATGATCGAACAGCCGGTCTGTGAGTGCCAGTTCGAATCGCTCCTTCCCTTCATTTGTACTCCAGAACTTGGAGTTTGACAAGTTGAAGGACCCATCACCAGAAGCATTGTCATCATCTTCAGATGTCCATACTAGTTCACCTGCCCCTTTCATGTGCTTGAAAAGGCCCTGCACAAAGTGATCAGTGAACAATTCGTCGAGCGGGCGGAGCGTGGGATCTTGAATATGATCCAATTGGAGACGAAGGCCGTTTATGTCTGCATTGCCATTGGTAAACGCGGTAATGCGGTAGTCACTCTGCTCAGAGTCAATGTTGAGAATTCGATTACATTCTAGCTAACAGGGCTTACATTCGGGTCTACTCCAAACTCGTAATTGTCCCATGCATCATGTAAATCGCTTCGGATAGTAATTACGTTCTGCACTGAGTCGATCTTTATCGGCCCACCCAAAACGGCTTTGTCCGCAGTGTCAGTGATCCTGCTTGGGTAACCTTTGCGTATCCACTGTGATTGTAGAGTTCAATAGCATTGTATATGTACAGAATAGACGGGTAGCTCACTTCAGCATCGTGTGCTCGGGGAAATATATGGGCAACTTTAAGACGACTGTACGTCTGTGTTCGCAAGCCTGTGATAAGGCATTTTCCATCCCTGGCACGTGCACGGGCACGGTAGTGGGCCTCCTGTCACAATTAAAATTAGCCGGATCCGTCTTTGAAAGATTGAAGATTGGCTTACGCGGACAGGGGTATTGGAATGCGTGGGGTGGCGGGGACGTGGCAGGGCTGGCACTAGACCAACACGAAGAGGCTCACCAGCTGGCTTCTGAATTAGAAGCAACTCCAGGGAAATGTATCCGAGACTGTTCTCACCGCTGGACAGTAATATATAATGTCCTGGCTGCACGATATGGGCATCTGACGGACATGGCGCACCACGCTGCTGTTGTGTAGAGTCGTACTCAAAAATTGTCCAAGCTGTCGTAGTAACGATGAATGTAATCAAGTATCTGCGGAACTGGTCCCATCGGAGAGTACCATACTGCCAGAATCCTGTAGAAATATTTAACAGAGCATGGCCGATGTAATGAGCTGATAATGTACCGGCGATAACAGCACTGTCAGAGTCAAACAGTTCCACATTGCGTCTCTGTAGTCGAGGTGGCCCGGGTTCCATCATGTCCAGAATTCAAGTCGAGTTGAACGTCCTGTTGAAAAGTTGTCTGATTTTTACAAACTGTATGGGGCGTAGCCACGCATTACATAATCACGGTACTTCGACACTTTCGTACGGTAGTCTTACCTTAGTGGCTTACTACCAAGGTAAACTACAGATTTTATCAGAAGTGGTCACTGAACATAGCGGCGGAGGTTCAACTTGTTGTGCAGCATCAGAGCATTAAGTGCTACACCCGTTCATCATCAGATCTTAATTGTACTAGCCGATGGTCACCGATGGCAGGAAGTTTCATCACCATGGGCTGCTGTATTAAAGATGGGCAGGTTGCCTTCGTCAAGGTTCACCGTCCTTATATTGTGAATTTTTCTTGTATAGAATGTGTCTCATTCTCACGATTATCGCCATTGCATTGGCCATGCTGAGCAGGGGAATGGCTTTGCCATCCCAATATGCAAACGCGAGTCTGCATTCTTGAACGCTGACAAAAGTGTCAATGTCCGCGCAGTCGACTCTCCTGTCGCATCGGTTGGTGTGTACGTTGTACGCACCGTTACCAGCACATCGCAGTTCACTCATGCATCATTTTCTTTGCAGCTTCGAGAACTGTGACCAGAATACCGGAATGAAACACCCTTACTCTGCGAAAAGCCTCAAAAAACGCAATAATAATATTCCCTTGATTACTGGATACTTTATGTTATGGTACGGCACCATTTTGGTTGGTAACCCTGCTCAAGACTTCACTGGTATGTCTCCATTACATTCCTGATGGCATGCATGTTCACCCTAACCCCTCTCACAGTCGTCTTTGATACTGGTTCTATGTATGTGTTTGATGTTTTTCAGCACCCCACTATTTTATTTATGTCCACGACAGCGAGCTAATCCTGCCTGGCTCTACCTGTGATACTTGCAGGGGTCACTCTCTGGAATCCCATATTTTCTTCGACTTCGGTACCGTTGGATTCGTTAATTTCAGTCAATTACGTGGATGGATCTCGTGTAACCTGTGATTTGTGCAACGATACTGTGTTCATCGCTGGCATTGAAGTATGTTTTTATTACTACTTATGAATATGGTTATGTTTAACAGCCAATTAGGTGACCGACCAGGATATTGGGGTTGCGAAGACCTATTCCTCTCACTTCAAATATCCTGAATTCCTTGCAGATGGTGTGATGGGAATGGCCTTCCAAGGCTATCTCACATTTCGGTACTCGTCCTGTTTTCGAGACTCTCATCTCTCAACAAGAGGGCATTGAACGAGTATTTTCATTCAAGTTTTCATCTCCTGGAGCCGAGTTGTATGTCGGTGGATCGAACCCTGCGCTATACGCTGGAAGTTTCACCTATGTCCCCGTAACAATGCCAGTAAGTCGGAACATCGGATAGATGTGATCTACTAATATTGGCCGTTCAGCGACTTTGGCGGGTGACGATTGATAATATCCAGGGCGGTGGTCAGATATTTTTTAACAACGTCCCTGCCATCATCGACACCGATGCCTTCGCTGTAAAAGGTATCTACTCGCAAGTCTCCAACTGCTCACATCTCTTGGTGGTAGAGCTGTACGGGAAGATAGAGACATTGGAAAGCTGAGGTACTTTACCTGTAAGTTTGGATCTGGCCGCGTTCCTTCTGAGGTCCACTGACACTGTGTAGTTTCATGCGATTCATTTCTGACAACTACCCTTACCTTTTGAGGTACACCGTTTTCAATTCCTCCTTCAGTTCTCAACGTGGGACTAGACGATTCGCCCTATTCGCCCTATCCGCCCGATTGCGTTAGTGGCATCGTTCCTGTGTTCAGCGATACAAGTCAATATTTCTCACTTGTGCTGGAATGCTCCGTGTTGATCCATGAGATATCCTCCCTTTGTGAATAGCGTTCTAGGTTATCGGACAGGTTTTCCTCAAGAATGTCTATACTAGGTTTGACCTAGGTAACGATCAACTTGGATTTGCGCAGTTGGCCCGCTGATACTGCCGTATGACCGAGTGTAGGTGGAATTTCTGTTGTGGATGACTGTCCTGTTTTCATTATGTTGATGTGCATGATGGTATTAATCGGAGTTGACGTTTAGCATGCCATATTTGCAGTACTATGCCCTACTATAACTTAAGCAGGCATGTAACTTTGACACTTTTGCAGAATACACAATTCTATGTACCATATTCATTGTACACACAGCTACAATAAATCTAGTATGTATTCTAGAAGTCTGAAAAGTTGAATGAGTACAATCAAAGCAGAAATAAATGAGATAGCTAAAACCTGGGTGGTTAAACAGACTTACACCCAGTTGTCACTTTGGTGTCACTCACCAGACAGTAGTGTTGCCTCAGCTCAGCTTTTGTATTTTTCAGCTTATTTAATCTAGTGCACTCATGTTGCATTTTTGACAAATATCATCAGTGTATGAAATGTAGTTTGGAATGGCCTCTATACTTTTGCTTAATACAGCCTGATATAGTAATCTGGCCATTTTTAAGATATTGCCCTAGCTTCACTTTTAGCTCAGCTTTTGTCAAAATAGCTTAAATGAAATATCTCAAAAACAGTCAGATTAATGATAGTCAAAAAACGTTTCCCTGATAACAACACCTAAAAATTCCATTATTACACTGAGAACATGTATATTAACCAAGTAGATGATGAGATATAAAATGCCAGCTTGAAGCTGTGGCAACACTTTGGGAAGCTGTCTGGACTGTTTGCATTGTGGTCCGATACTATGTGCAGCTCCTCTGGAGCCTTCCCTGGTGAGTTAGAAATGGTGACTTGCAGTTGGAATTAGATGTGAAGGGAAAGAATCTGAGGATTCCTGTCATACTCAACAAAGCCTCAGGGAAGGTCAGCACTAGTGCCTATGCATTCTCCAACCAGAACTGGGGCACTGTCATGAGAAGGCTGGTGTGCACAGCAGAACGGTGTTTGGAATTGAAGCTTGGAGGTATGATGGAGGTAGTGCATGCTTTTTCTTGCGACCCCACCCAAGTCGAGGAGGAGGATGAATATGCATGCATTTGCAAGTATCATCCTTACTCATCGGATTGTAACTAATGTATTGTTGGTATTTAGAGCTGGAGCCCATATAGTGTCTATTCCCATTCCTGCAGATCAGCCATCCAATTGACTTGCCACTTTGTTGCCTGCCATTTCATTTTCCCTACTTGCCACCTCATTTAATTACTGCCTCATTTTCCTCACTCACCACTCTGTTTTCCTCACTTGCTGCTTTGTTTTCCCCATTTTCCCCATTTACTACTGCATTTTCCTGTGGCACTCGCTGCCTTGTCCACTTGAATGCTTATCTGCTTTATTTATTATCTACTTTATTACTTGCCTCCTTATTTGCTTATCCACCCCCAAACTCCTAGTATTTGCTTGTGTACAGTGGCTCAAACAACTGTCTTCAATGTCATTAAACCCGATAACCCCTAACCCCAGCCTAACCAAATGTAGATATCAAATATAGTACATACTATTGGCGTTCTACCAGTCCATGAATCAAGAGGTATGGATATGATTTGACAACATGGCAGCTGTTTTGAAATGACAAGTCATGCAGACAGTTTTTTGACTTTATGTTTGGATCATATATGTATATTAGACCCTAGCATGCTGTAATATGATTACATATGCTTAAACATGGTTCTATTATGTCACCATTATGTAACTAAGTGTGAGCTAACATATATAAACACCACCAACCTATGTTTCTTTGCTCACTATCATCACGATACTCATTTCTATCTCTTAAAGACACAACACAATCTCTTTTTTCTTTCTTAGACTTTCTATCAGAAGCTTTATCTTCTAAAGTGACATATGGAAGTTAACAGCAGCCTAGGGCCTTTAGGAAATTCAACTAGAGAGGCCTAGGCTTCATAATGGTCATCTTTTCAAGTTTTTTGTTATAAACAAGAGAGTTATTGTTTAGCAAATCATAACTGGTAAGGCCAAAAGGTTGTCCAAGCTACCTGATAAATCAGTTCTATTGTCCACTTTCCTGTCTCCTCACAGAGAGTGAAGAATATTCCAAGAAGATTTTATTGATAGGTGTAGTGAAAAAGAGAAACCCTTTTTTTTGAGTCAATCATAGAAAAAGATTAATCTATGTTCTCAAATAATAGCATTAGAGTGTGGAGCACTGGAAGAGAGTTATATTAGCCAAATGAGATGAACATCAACAAGATTGGATTAGACAGACAAGAGTATGAGGCTAATTACTAGAGATATCAAGAATATAGTTAGGTTCAAGGAGTTTTGCTAATGATATGGGAAGTACATAGGGTGAAATGGTATGGAGGTTTTAGTGAGATTGAAAGAAGGGTGGATGCTGAACAATATATGATTATTTGGAAGGAAGAATTGCCTTAAAGCATATAGAAATCAGAAATTCCAGGAGATGATGTTATCTTTCAACAAGATAATGACCTAAAATATACCTCTAGAAGAGCACACAGATAGTTTGAAGAGTAGGAGATCATACTTTGGGTTGATCTGCACAATATCCAAACCTCAACCCCATTGAATACACTTATAATCACCTCACAAAATATCATTTAGCTTCTAGAAGTGCTTTCATGGAAGTTGATTAATTATGGAAAAGAGTAGTGGTAGAGTAGGGGAAGACTTCTGTGGAACGATGTCAAATATAAACAGAAAGCATGTCTAGAAGGGTTGAAACAGTTATTAAGGCCAAGAAAGCTGATATCAAGTACTAGATAGTTGAATTTTGGTAAAGTCAAAAAACTGTCCACATGACATGTCATTTTAAAATAGCTGCCACTTTGTCAAATTGTATCCATATCTCTTGATTCATGGACTGGTAGAACGCCAAGAGTATGTACGATATTTGATATCTACATTTGGTCAGGCTAGGATTAGGGGTTATCAGGTTTAATGACATTGAATGCAAAATGTGCAAATATGCAGACAGTTGTTTGAGCCAATGTACTTACTCTTCCTTATGTGCTTGAATTTGGCATTCTAATAGTTCGGCGACAAACATCTAAGTGTGAATAAGTATGAATAAGTGTAAAATAAGTGTATTTCAAGCAGAAGGATCTACTTGATTCAACTTGATTATATTTGGGCTGTTTGGGTCTCCAAGCTAATATAAGTGCTGATAAGTAAGATTCAAGCAAACGCAAACTTAAGTAACATGTAGATTTGCTGATGCCTAAGCCTGACTATTTAGAACCCTCTGAGTCATACAATACTTACTTACTTTAGTGACTACTAAAGTATTCTACAGGT
This sequence comes from Veloboletus limbatus, assembly GCA_038088635.1. Lineage (NCBI taxonomy): Eukaryota > Fungi > Basidiomycota > Agaricomycetes > Boletales > Boletaceae > Veloboletus > Veloboletus limbatus. Next base: position 47,671 of record JBBPJJ010000063.1, read on the forward strand.
ATAGTACCATACAGTGAAATCCATCTATCTAGTACTTGGTATGGGCTCCCTTGGCCTTGATAACTGCTTCAATTCTTCTAGGCATGCTTTCTATCTATTTCTGAAACTGTTCCATAGAAATCTTTCCCCACTCTATCACTACTCTTTCCCATAATTGATGAACTCCTGTGGGAGCACTTTCATAACCTGAAAGACATCTTTTTAGGTGATTCTAAGTGTGTTCAATAGGGTTGAGGTCTGGAGATTGTGCAGGCCAATCCAAAAGCTTGATAGCTTGCTCCTCAAACCATTTCTGAGCTCTTCTGGAGCTATGCTTGGAGTCATTATCTTGTTGAAAGATAATGTCATTTTCTGGAATTCTAGATTCCTTCATGCTCTGCAGCAATCCTGCCTCCAAAATGGCCACATATGGTTCAGCATCCATCCATCCCTTCAACCCCACTCAAAACCCCAACACCATTCCATCCAATACACCCCCACACCATTAGTGAACCTCCTCCAAACTTGACTGTACCTTTGACTTCTCTAGCAATTAGCCCTTCTCCTTTCCTTTTCCACACATACTCTTGTCCATCTGACCCAATCCTATTGATCTTGGTCTCATCTGACAATATAACTCTCTTCCAGCCTCCACAGTCCAATGCTGATACTTGAGAGCAAAGGCCAATCTTCTTTTCCTATGATTGACTAAAAGAAGAGGTTTCTTCTTCTTTACTACAGCTTTTAATGAGGCCTCCTTGAGAGTATTCCTCACTGTCTGGGAGGAGACAGGAGAGTCAACAATAGAATTGATGAAGTGGGTAGCCTGAACAGCAGTCTTGGCCTTGCCAGTTATAATTTGCTGAACAATAGCTCTTTTGTTGGTAGCAGAAAATTTGAAAGGACGACCACCATGAAGCCTAGGCCTCTCTGGTTGGATTTCCTGCAACACCTGGGCCATAGCAGACTTACATAGGCCAGTCTGAAAAGCAATTTTTCTAGTGGAAAGGCCAAGAGAGGAGAGAGAGATGATATTTTGTCTTTGAGAAGGAGGAATGGGTTTCATAGTGAGAGTGGGAAAATAAACTTGGAATGGTGGGGTTTATATATGTTAGCTCACACTCAGTTACATAAAGGTAACATAATAGAACCCTTGATGGATGTATGTAATGATATTACAGCATGCCAGGGTCCAATTTATGCAATCAAAACTCAAAGTCAAAAAACTGTCTGCATGACATGTCATTTTAAAATAGCTGCCACTTTGTCAAATTGTATCCATATCTCTTGATTTATAGACTGGTAGAATGCCAAGAGTAGGTACTATATTTGATATCTACATTTGGGTAGGCTGGGGTTAGGAGTTATCAGGTTTAGTGACATTGAATGCAAAATGTGCAAACATGTGGACAGTTGTTTGAGCCACTGTAACTAATATATATAGTGACTATTAAAGTATTCTATAGTACATCCTAGTTAGCCAGGTTTGCTCTATCATGTCAGACCTAGGATTTGTGCATGCAGAGGCTGACCATGCTCTCTTTTACTATGATAGGAAGGATGATGTCAGTGCTGGTATCACCATTGTTTTTGTTGTAGTATGACCAAGTGAGGAATGAACTAAAAGGAATGGACTAATTAATGTCAGTATAGTTCTAATATCAAAGAGTGTGCTATTTCACCTCAGGCTTCTATTGGTAGAAGACTAAGGTGTGACTATAGGAAAATTGGTGTAGTAAAACAGGTCTGTGATTATATACTGTAAGATGGTACTATTATAGAATAAAGGATATCAGAGATATGCAACAACACCCTCACTCAATGATGTCCATCTTTATAAATAATACCTAATAACTTGCAAAAACGAATGTGCTTATCTTGTGAAAGTCCTTTTGTCAGCATGTCTGCTGCTTGCTCATTTGTGGATAGGTGGATCACAGAGATATCACCTGACTTGACCTTCTCATGGATGAAGTAGTGGCAAATGGAGATGTGCTCCATCTGGTCATGAAACATTGCATTTTTTTCCAGCAAGATTGCTGATTGGTTGTCGACATGAAGTAGGATCAGGTTGGTCTATGTGATTGGCCCTAATTCTCTGAGGAGCATGCAGATCCAAATGGCTTCCTTAGTGGTTGCAAACATGGCCATATACAGTGACTCCAAAAAGTGTTACAATAACTAACCCCAAACCGGGGCGCTTCGCGCCCCGCAACCACCCGTGGGAATATCGCTTCGCTTTGGTGAGACCAAACAAAGTACAAACCATTGGCTACAAATCGGTCCCTGGGTCATGTGATTTGGCCTAGGGGTTGCAAAGATATGACTGTTTTAAAACAGGAACACCATTGTAACAGTTTTTGGACTTTTGTAATACTGGGGGTATTTGGTATAAATTAGTACTTGG